>RHLP01001275.1:0-10877 GCA_003719405.1 Aspergillus incahuasiensis | reverse complement strand
GTATCTCCGCCATGATCTACGAGGAGACCCGTGGTGTCCTCAAGACCTTCCTCGAGGGTGTCATCCGTGATGCCGTCACCTACACTGAGCACGCCAAGCGCAAGACTGTCACATCTCTTGACGTTGTCTACGCTCTCAAGCGTCAAGGCCGTGAGTGTCCCTTGCTTTCGTCTCTTCCAACCTCGTCTAACATGTCCGCTCTCAGGTACCCTCTACGGTTTCGGTGGTTAAGCGTGTTTTTTCTGCATTTTTTTCGATTCCACCATCCTGCGCGGTCGGCGCGTCGATTGTCCTTCCGCAGCAGTGACGCGACGGTTTGCTTTTCGGGTTGGTTTACGGTATGACTGGGACGTTGGGGTGTTCTTGATCTTTTATTACACAAGTGTCATGGGTCTCTGGGTTTGCTTTAACGTATCTTCTATTTACTATTTCCCAAGCGTCCACTACTGGCCAGTTAGTGTTCGTCTTTGATTTTCTGTATCATAGCCTTCATGCTCCGGGCTGGCGCCATGGGCTAAATACGATCGCGCTGCATGATACGCGATCATATGAATACAACCGATCAAAAAATCATCTTGACCCTTGTAATCTTTGTATGGTTTCTTGCTGCTGTTTTGCTTCGTAACGGTGTCTATGTTTTGTTGACGCGTCTGGGTTCGGTATCCGCATCCGCTATAACTTGTTGCTCTGGCCCGTCCAGTCTCTATCGGGAGGAGTATGGGCGGCTTCCATCTATATAGTTTACCTTGGTTATTTCCCTACGTTATGCCATATCTTCTTCTGAGGGGCACTGCTTATCATGTTTCCTCCCTTTCGCTCTCGTGCAGCGCGTACGTAGTCAAGCCTAAGCTGCGGATTTTGTGCCATGGATCTATAATTCTATATGCTCGTAAATGTTGTTAGCTCGGGACTTTTCTCTTCGATCTCCTGGATACATCTCCTTTTATCTTGGTGTCGTATCCTCTGTATGTATCTGTATGTCGTATGCTTGTCGAATATTCCTCTGATGTCATATCATCATGCGTGGTTATGTTTGTTCATTGTTGGTCTGGAAGGTGGTGCACTACTTGCTAGCAGTGTAGGTGGGCAATATATATATCAACCAGCAGTACATAGACTTCCTCGAAACAGTCCATATACGCAGTCAAACTACTACAAAAAAGCTAGTCTAGTAAGCACAGTACATACATAGCCAGGTAGACAATATAATTAGCCAAACGAGAGGTACTATCGCGACTTGAAGAGTGTTGGTTCTTCTCGATGTATACGGCTCGGGGATCGATGGATCCGGGGCAACCAACCAATGCCAAGACCTTCCGTATCAAGCAGAAACCCAGTCAGGTGACCGGACCTCGGTCATCGAAGTTGCAACATGATCGCCAAGAGCACAGAAAGGGAATAGTCGCGTCAGCCCCCGCCATTGATCGTGAAGCCGTGTTTGTGGTACTGCGCACCCACCGCCCTCGTTTTATGGCAGCGCCAGCAGCGCCATGCATTTATCTCAAAAAATCGCGATAATCACCCGTCGAAGTTGGAAGTGTATCACACTTTCTGATAGCATCGGAAGCATATTAGATCGGGCTTCTTACCTTAACACACGATAGGCGTGAAGATGGGATCTGCCCCAGGAATTCGCGGTCCTGTGAGGCAGTTCTGAAAATAGTTCACCTCCCTCTCCCCAGAAGCAAGCTTTGAAGGCTGATTTCCACATATTCATCTGTACGATACTGAAATCACCGCCAAAATCCTCAAGGATGTCACCCAGCCAAAAGCCGCCTCAGAACATATCGAGCGGCCTGTGATTCAGCGAAGAAAGCTTTCTTTTCAGCCGTACCGCACCTTTGCTGACCGACCTACTAATGAGCTAGTGGCTCCTATTCCTGTATGCTTTAATAACATTACCCCGGAATCAGACAGAGTCGGCACCAAACGGCGACGCGACGGAGAAAGCAGTACTCTGTAGTTGATAGTTCACACAAGATGCCACGGCGGTAACTCTGGGGTCAGCGGGCCAAGCATACAGCGGGCGGAGCCGTCTGGGCGCGTCCTCCGAATACATGTTGCGGCGATTAAATTAACATCTTAAGAAAACTTGCCCATTGCACATGGCAGAGCTATTGGGGGACCCATCAGTGGCCTGCACGACAATCAACCCCGAGGTTGCCAAGCTGGTGTGGACCTACACAAGGATCTACCCTGCGCGCGGAGCTTGATATTGATACATAAGCAAGGATTTGAGAAGGTATTTTGGCTCTATTTAGGTGTCTAGCATCGCCTCCACTTTCAGGGACCCTCACCTTCACAAACATTGTCCTCAGCCGAAGCCGAGTGTTGGTAGTCCAAGAACCCCACGCCATTGCCCATTACCTAGACCGACTAGCGTGCTTTAGGTCCCCCTTTCTATCAGCTAAGGTGTGATCTCCTAGGCAAGACAACCTTCACACTCACAGAACACATCCGCCCAGCCTTCAAACTGCAAATTGCAGAGTTACTCCCACCATGTCACCCGTCACGCACTCGGCCTCTCGCCCCCAAAGCCAAACAGGCAAGCCAGAAAATACGACGACAAGGACGCAGTCCAATCTCACGTCCAAGCCCAAGTCCAAGTCTGTATCCCGCTACTGACTTGCGGTACCATGTACATCTACGTAGGGGCCCGCGTATCATCCGGGCAGCCCGCTTATCACTTGGGGGGTTGTGCGCGAAGTGTGACCCGCCTCAGCGCGGGACAATAATAATGTGGTCCTAAATGGGCAATATCCAAATATTACTACTACTAACAGGTAGGTAGTAGTAGATGGACACCCCTAGTATATATCTAGATACGGGGAAGCTATTCCTAGTGACCTCTTAAGTCCCCGATATGGTTGTCGCACGTCCACACGATCTGATATTGAGCGACAACATGGTGGTGAGGTTTAAGAAACTGAATGTTGCTATTGAAAAATCACATAATTATCTAGTAACATGACTTGAAACCTTGAACTTGGAAGATCACATAACTGCACTATTTCAACAACCAATTAATTACACAAAACCATGTGATCGCCCCTTTTTTGAACCAATCAGCTTAATCATAGCTTTGCCAAGAGATAAACACCGCAAACCATATATAGGTCACGTGACTAGCCTTATAATACGCGGCACCTACAAATAGGCTTGCTAAGTTGCTACACGCTCACTTTCTGCTCACAGCTTTGCGCGCAATAATGCACCGGCAACTTGAAGAAATCCAGAAAACAACATTTCTGCCTTCGGATTGTCCCAGCCTGCCCAGGCTTCCCAATCGCAGTATACCTGAAGATTGGACCAAGTCTAACCCTTGGCCGTCACCTTCCATCCCACAAGCCTTGCCCTTAGAATGACGATGCAGACCACCGCAAAGAAGTAGTTCACACCACTGAAGACACAAGCATAGTCGAAGTCGCCATTTTTAGTCTTTGCCACAATGGCGCCTCCAATTGGTGGACTCGTTAATGCGCCAATGCCCGCAATGGAGAAAATCGTTCCCATCCGATAACCCACTTCTCTGATCGGCGAGATACCCATGATGAGCACGGGACCTAGACCGATACATGCGCCAGAGCCGACACCGAATAGTGCGGCAAAGACGATCATGGTTGCCTCGCTGCGGCCTGGTAGCCAGAGTGCGAGGACAATGATCATGCTGAAGACCATCATGATGATCATGATATTGAAGCGGCCGTATTTATCCGCCAGGATGTTTGGGACTGTTCGACCGAGGAAGCTTTTATTAAAACAGGGTGACTGTCAGTGAGGTCTGTTCGGTCGGGTGGTATTGATCGAAAGACGCACCTTGTTCCGTTAAGAATGGGGATGAGATTGAACGCCATGCTCGAAGACATGCCGTAGTGGATGCCGGCGGATACGATATAGTCAAAGGGTACGAACATCCCCCCTGGAAAAATTGTCAGACGCGGCATAGGTAGGAGGATTGTCATGGAAACAGCGCATGGAGAAAATCCAACCCGACGCACAGTACAGAAAAAAGCTGGAAAGACACATGAGGAGATAGTTCACTTCCTGCAATGGTCGCAGATGCTGCGAGAGCTTGAACGGTCTTTTGCGATGGTCTAGATTCGACGAGATGGTGAAGTTGGTGATGAGCAACAGGCCGAGGATCATGAACGCACATACGCGCATCGTCCAGGGAAACCCAATCTTGGGAATCAGATGCACGGCCATAAGCGGAAATATCACCCCGCCGAGGGATGAACCGGCAATTGTCAGGCCGCCAGCAATGGCGCGCTTCTTGCGGAAAAAGGTCATGGGCTGGTCATTTGCGCGTGTCAGGCATTGATACCTTAGATGGGGGTATCTCACTTACTGCGGTCATGGAGGGCGTAAAGACAAGGGAAGCACCAATGCCCGAGCAGACGGACTGGCTCAGTGCAAATTGATAGTACTCCTCTGAGAGACTGGTCATCATAAGGCCAAAGACGTGCAGGAACGTTCCGATCGCGACGGGCGGTCGAGGGCCGTAATTATCGAACAGCCAACCGGCCAAGGGGGACATGAACAGCATGAAGAAAACTTAACACCCGGTTAGCTGTTGGTCGTCGGGAAAAGGCAGAGGAGCAAGTCTACATTCCATCGAAGTGATCCAAGAGACCGTGGACCGGCTGTACTGTTTGAGCTGGTTGGTTTCGTACTCGGCCTGGAAGAGCGCAATGCAGTTAACCCAGCCGAAGGATACGAACATGGCAGATGACGCGCCGATTAGGCAGAGCCACGCCTTTCTACCACCCTCAGGAGGTTCTGTCTCGCCGGCCTTGTGGCTCGGACTGCTTTCGGATGCATCGGTCGTTCTTTGAGGCTCACACCCTTTTTCCAGGTTGGTGTCAGTGCGAGTGGCGGCCATGATGGTGCTGTGAGACCACCTTGAGGATACAAGGTGAAATCCTTCAGTCTTCGTATGTGAGTTTGACTGTGAGCACGAACATTTCATATATCATTTATGCTGGGCGTCCGCGGGGGGTCCGCGGAGCCCTCCGTGGACCTCCGCGGGGATGTCCTTCACCTGGACCAAAGCCAGTCCAGATTGAACTTGCATGCTCTAGTGATTTCATTCGTATTTCGCTTTCCAGTCTCAAATCCAATAACTGCTAAGCAACGATATGACCGAGTCGTGGAAATTCTACAGCAAAGCCCTCCGGGCAATGCTCGGCCTAAGCGTCCAGCGCGCCATGCAGCAGATCCAAGCCGTCGGTCATCGCTGGACGTGGCGCGACACCAGAAAAGCCAAAAACGTGGTGATCATCGGCGGCTCATACGCAGGCGTCCACCTCGCGCGGCGAATTGAGCGAAACCCTCCCAACGGGTTACAAGGCCGTCCTGATCGAACGCAACAGCCACTTCAACCACCTCTACGTGTTTCCGCGTTTTAGCGTCATACCGGGCCACGAGCATACCGCATTTGTGCCCTACGACGGCATTCCCAGCTTCGGTCCGCCGGGTATCCTCAGCCACGTCCGCGACTCTGTGACCAACCTTACCCCGACGCAGGTGCGCCTTGCCTCCGGGAAATCCATCGACTACGAATACCTTGCCCTGGCGACGGGAGCCTGGCAGCCACCGCCATCCAAAGCGTCGTCGACAGACAAGGCCGCGGCCTGCGTGGAGCTGCAAGCCTCGCAGAAGCGGATTGAGCATGCCAACCGCATTGCCGTGGTTGGAGGCGGCCCAGTCGGAATCCAGACTGCGACGGATATCGCAAGTTATTTCCCGGACAAGAAAGTGACGTTGGTGCATTCGCGCACTCGACTTCTCCAGAATCTTGGGCCTCGATTGCATGAGCATGTATTCAAAACCATGAAAACCCTCAACATCGACGTGATTCTGGGAGAAAGGCCGGAGTTGAGCGGAAATGGGACTAAGTCTGGTGCAGGGCCGGCCTTGCTATCTTTCAACGACGGCCGAACGGCCAATTATGATTTGGTCGTGAGTATTATTGCCGGCTGCTACGTACTGTGCAAGCTAACCGGCCGTACAGATACCATGTACTGGACAACGGCCAAAGTCCGGTTTACTCGAAATGTTCGTCCCCGCCGCAGTCTGCCCGATCACTCGACAGATTCTGGTAGGCCCGACGCTGCAAATTGCCGACCCGTCCAATCCAAATCCCCGTATCTTCGCACTGGGGGACGTTGCCCGAACGAATGGGCCGCGGATGGCTCGAGCTGCACGTGTCCAGGCGGATGTTGTGGCGTCGAATATCCTGTCTATGATATATCGAGGCGAGGCGTCGACCAGCTATGTTCCACAAATCTACGAGAGCGTCATCAAATTGACTCTGGGCAAGGTAAAAAAGCTCTACCTACTTGATGGAGTGTTCACTACTAACCTCGACCTGCAGAACCGCTGGATCTACTATGGCCAGGATGAAAAGGGCAAGGAGGTGTCCGTGACCGGTGCCGACAAGGACGATAACATTAAGACTCAACACGTTTGGGAGGAATTGGGGCTGAAGTTTGAGCCTACGCTGCCATAGAAGTCGATATTTCCTGCATCAACATGAACCCCCGTAGATTTCTCTGCCTTAACCTTCGTTCCACTATAAGAACGCTTGGGCAAATCCAGCATCAGTACTCTCAACAAGTACAGCCACCGACTACAAAAAGATGGAGCCGGCAAATGGGGAGCAATTTCCCGAGAGTCCCCTTGGATTCCCTGGCCTCGCGCAATTTTCCGGCGACATCAGGGCGTGCAGACTCTCAACTCCCAAATGATGATTATAAGCCGCTCTCTCGATCCACCAACACCAAGCTCATTCCACCCCACCATCACACTCACCTCCGCCATGCCCCAGCACCTCCAAGCCCAAGCGCCGCGCGAAGCCCGCCTCTCTAGCTTCTGGACCCGCTACTTCAACGAACATGCAACCCCCTCCCCCCTCCCACACTCGCTCAACCTGACCACATTTACCCTTGAAAAAGATTGCAAGTTGAGCGAGCAGAGATCAGAACGGCTTCGTAAAGTGGACTTTGAGATGGAGTCTTGGGGGATGTTCGTTTTGTCAACATAAGATGCACTATGACGCAAAAAATCTTCCGCAGGTAGATATTTTGGCGCAAAGTTTACAGAAGAAATAAAACGGGGCCTATCCCATGAACCAGGTTTCAGCTGCTACGTAGTCACCGTAACCCGCCTATCTGTTCCCCTGCATCAAGCAAGAACAAATCCCACTCTGCGTCATTGAATGTTGAACCAACCGTGAAGAACTCGTCCCAAAGTTCATCCACACTAAACTCGCCGGGGGCGTCGTGACTCGCCATGGGCTCACAAGGAACCTGCTCACCGCGAGACTGTTGGGCGGTTAGCGACTGTGGCTGCTGAGTCACATTGTGGTTATTTCTGTCCTCTAAGGATTTCCCAAAGTCAGCTCTCTGTAAACCCCCCGAAGAGACGCCAGCCTGGCTGTCGGCAATGTGCTCGGATGTCGTGTCGTGTAGCACTGCAGGATAGGCCAGCTGCATGCCTGAACGCTCGTCGCTATCACGAGAAATGGGGACATCTTGAGCTGGTGCCTTAGTTGTCACTGTCGTAGGCCCTATAACCCCTACTTCGTCTCCACTAATTCTCTTTCTTAGGAGGCCTCGCAGGTTCTGTACAGCTCTCTGAAATGACGTGACCATGAGTTGACCATTCGATGTGCTTTCACTGGTCGCGCTATTGGTGGGGACAGCCTTCGCATTTAGCTCGGCTTCCAATGCACGGCAAGCTTGTAGCACATGTTGCTTGCGCTGAGGGACAGGGTCCTGGGAATTGTCTGGGTTGAAGCAGACATCCATGGCCAGAATTATCGCAGCCATTAAAAAGTGCTGGAGAACGAAGGTGAACGCGCCCACACTATGATAACTCATGGCATGGTTTCGGATCTTGATAACGGTTTCTGCAGAGCTGATACACTGTCTGCGAGAGCGTGCGAATTGCCGCTGCATGGATCCGCGGATTAGGAACGGCCGATGAAGCCGCGCCAAATGCGTGTGAACAATGAAGTTGATGAGGTAGCGCTGCCATTCCAGATATGGCTTTTCCAGTAGAAGAGACTGGTAGCTGGGGTAATTTTGGATAGTGAGCTGGAAGAATGGAGGGAGAGAATGCAGAAAGTGTTGATATTTTTGATCAAGCGCGAGAATCTTATTATATACCTCTTCGCAACACTCGGTACCCGGTGCAGCAAAGAATGAAGGGGGTAAGCTGTCGACAACTTCGCGCGCCAGAGTGGCCACTTGAATTCGATAGAGGGTATATGTCATCGAGGTAGGACTGTTTAGGGGCAAGCCATAGGATTCTTCCGATACGTGAGAAGCGCCTTGGGGTATGTCATTGTCCTCAACGTTTCTGGGGAGGTTGATTTCCATCTGTCCGGGATGGAGTGTATAAGTCCCTTCGTTGGGCCCTGGTACATAAGACAGAAGCCTGATGCGCCGTGGGTTAGAAGAGTGACTGCGGTTGATCGAGCAAGCTCACCAGTCTGAGGCTACCATATGCCACCAGATCCGTCGTTGGACCTCAAGCTCTATCATATCAGCGCCGTGCTGGCGACGCTGCTCGCGATACGGAGCCGAATCCAATCGGTGGATGTTCATGGACTTCGCCATCCGAAGGCCAGTTACGCTCAAAATACCGAAGCTTCCACCAAGGCCTTCGATCTGCGTGCATAGATGCGCTAGGTTCATGCATGTTTGTAGCGCTTGCACTGAGGGAGGAACAGGTGGGCTTGTTAGTAATATCACTGCTTGCTTCACCCACATTTCCGCAAGTACATTCTGAGGATAACTTTGTAGAGCAGCAGTTTCAAATTGGATATCATTTTTCGAGGCATAAACACTTCCGGCAAAGACCCCTAGGAAGAAAGAAATCTGAGTCGCGGAAGGAAAACGACCATCCTTCAAACCGGTAAAGAACCTTGTTAGCGATTGCCATGTTGTCGGAATATGGAGCATCCGGTAACTCGCATCGATCGTTTTCGTAAAATAGTCTAGAAGCATTTCCGCGTCGCCACACGTCGGAAACTCTCTCAAAATGGTGGCGGTTTCCAATGCAGGAAGTGAAGCTGCCGAGACTTTTGCCGCCATATTCTGGATTGAATTAGGTCACCCCCGCGGGATCCTGCCTGTACCGGGCAATGCAGTGCGTCTTACCGGCGTCAAAAAATTCTCCAGCCATTGCGATATTCTCTGTTGTTCCTCATCTTGATTGGGCAGCGCGTAATTTGTTGCCTTCGGGGATCGGACACTGGCAATGGGAATAGTATAATGACTTGCTTCCGACGCTCCTCCTGGGAACACTGCCCGCTCAAGCCGCTGTATCCTTTCCACAAGTTCTGAGCAATTTCTATCATTACAGATAAAGACGACGTCAGCCGAGTGTGGACGAGGTTTGTTCATCCAGGATCATAGTCACGTACCCTGTACAAACATGGCCTTCTCTAAACTGAGTTCCAGGATTGGTTGATTGTATTTGGCTTGCTTTGAATGGTCAGCTGCGCCGCTTCTTGTGCTTTGCCAAATGAACTCGCCTGAATCTGACTCGTAAGCACATTTATTTTTCCGCGAGGCGCAATTGAAACAAGGACGTCCTCGGTCACATTTGAGCTTCCGAGTTCGACAGAACTGGCACGAGACCGGCTGTTGGGAGGGTAGCTTGTCCGAAGACGCCGCTAAAAGTGAGACGGATCTCTTCATCCTCCGCAGACTCCCACTTGACGTTCTGATGATCAATTTTTGAACAGTATAAGTGTACAGGTGTCAGAATCTGTTCAACGTTTGCTCTCCGCGGCTGCCCCTGGTTGGTCGAAGAGGCTGTGTAGCAGCTTCGGCCGGGTGCTCTCCCGTGGCCGGCTCGTTAGAAGCCAGCTACGGTGCTGATATCTGTGGCCTGCCGCCGCTCGAAGCTTCCGAATGCCGTTAGTAGGTGATGTAATATAGCAAAGTAATACGGCTTAGTCTGTTGCCAAGATAACTTTTCAAGGCACTGGAACTAGGGAAGTGCGTTGCTATCTTTGGCCAATGACTTGGGTGATCTAAGCATTTCTTGTCCGTTGCTTGACCGCTGCTCAAGACCTGGAGGTCTGGTTGCCCAGCGCCACGTATTGCGCCAACTCAGGGGAAAACGCATGTAGCACTAATGAGGGGAAACGAGCGCCGCCAGCTCGTATCGTGCGGTTGCCCTGAATGCGGTCCGAGACTCAGATCAAGTAACAGAGAACAGAGTCAACAAATCACAGGTGGTGAGCCACCTAGGTGGTTTGATGCCCTGTCATGCAGCAGTCGGTCTTGGCAGCAATGAGGGGTTGTTGGAGATGCTGGAGCTGGCGTTGCAAGCAAACGCCATCTTCGAGCGACGAGGAACTAGACTGTGTAGAAGAGAGGAAGATAAATATAAATAAATTTCAAGTACTTTGATACGTAGTCCGACATCTTAGCGATTCCAAACCTGCTGTAGAGATATGGAAGTCGATGTCCGGTTGTCGTAGGGAGGGACACTACCTATGTAAAAAGGCGGTGAAGCTCGCTAGCAGCTGGAGGCTCGTGACTGACCTCATCCCACTCTGCGCCCTTTCTCCTCCTTCGATCCAGCTTATCGATCTTATGCATCTAAGCTTGGCTACTGGTCGAAAACACCTGCGCATGGACAATAGATGTTATTGCTTGACCCTTTTCAGCGCTAGTTTGTCAGTTGGGGTTCCGACCAAATGTCAGCAGCCTGGTGCCTCAGGTATCAGCAACAGAGCAAGGCGGTAAGTCACATGGTTCAATACTATATCTTATAGCTAGTCAGCTTGTTTATCTATAGAGGATCCCAAGCATCTCTACCTCTACAGGTTATAACCCCTAGTAGCTTATTTTTAT
>RHLP01001274.1:0-10758 GCA_003719405.1 Aspergillus incahuasiensis | reverse complement strand
CTCTCGCCCTCCCCTTTCTCACTTCTCACTTCTCACCTCCAGACTGCTCTCTTCTTCTTATCTTCTCTCTCTTTTGCCTTTCGCCTGATGTTTTGCCATCGTTGGTGCTGTCGTTGACGTCGCCAATCCTTGGTATTTCTTTCCACGTCAATGAACCGTTGGGACTGACAATTCATCGCCTGCTCTTCTCTCCTTGCTTCCTCCCACGGTCGCGCCCTCTCCTTTGGAAAAGGTACACCCTTTAGCAGCCGCTTCATACACCACCGCCGCCGTCTTATTTTGACACTTGTCTGTTCTAGATATCGTCGCTCGCTCCTTACGGGGCTCACATTCGTTTACCAATATATTCATCGCTCAGATATAATTAAAGGGGTTTCCGTTGTCTGACAACCACCCCTGCCGCTCTTTCACCTGGACTTGTTTATCGCTCGACATCGCTTTACCGCGCGTCTCGCTGCCAGCCTCGTTAACCCTTGCGGAGAACAGAGGACTCGAACAAACTTTGCTTTGAAAGATCGACTGTTTCAAACAACTGCTGCCAGCCCCCCAGTCGTCAACGACCGCTTCCAGTATCCAGTCCTCGAACTAGACCTGCTGAATCCTTGAATTCGTTCCGAATTTCTTGAGCCCTTGCTCAGTCCGCTCTTTTATACAACTGTTGTCGCTCTACAATCCCCCCGCTTTTCTGCACTTGCCAGTCACCATGGTTTCTCGGGCAGCCCTTATCGCGGCTGCATTGTCGCTTGCTGGGTTAGAGTTGACTGCGGCGCAGCAACCTAACGCGCCTTACGAGCACAAGCTACTCAAGCGTCAATTATTCGGCTCTTCTGAACACTCGAACAACCTAGGCTGGCTTGAGACGCTTCTGAACCCGAGCTCTGCGACTGGAACAACCGCTAGCGCTACCACAACCAAGGACTCCGACACTACCACCACTTCCTCCCAGGACACCGAGCCTGACGTTGTTATTGTGCCCATTACCCTCTCCGTCGACGAGAACGGCAAGACGCATACGATCACCGGCACTGCCCACACTGGTGCCGCGACCGGTGCGGCTTCAACTACTACCAAGGAGTCGACTGTAGCGGAAGTCACTGCTACAACTACTACGGACTCGCAGTCTGCCGCAACCAGCACCGCCTCATCAACCACGGCAGAGGAAAGTGGCCTTGGTGGTCTTCTGGGTGGTCTTCTCGGTAGTTCAAGCAGTACTAGCTCTAGCACTGTCGAGACCGGTACCTCCAGCGCAGCCGATTCGACCACTTCTGAGGCGGAGCCAACTGATTCCACTACATCGGATGCCACCACGTCAAACGCTTCACCTTCGACCACCAGCACGTCCAATGACCTGCTTGGGCTTGGCCTGGGCCTGGGTTTGAACGACGACTCCACATCCTCGACCGCGACGTCCACGGAGTCCTCTGCTTCAGCAACCAGCACTGGTTCATCAGGCGGTTTGCTTAGTGGCCTTTTGGGCGGGGATGATTCTACTTCCGATTCGACTTCCTCCACTTCGACTGACACCACTACCGCCTCGCCTTCAGCAACCAGTACTACCTCGTCGGGCGGCTTGCTTGGTGGCCTTCTAGGCGGAGATAATTCTACCTCTTCTGATTCGACTTCTTCCACTGACACCACCGCCGTGTCCCCTTCGGCAAGCAGCACTTCAAGTGGTTTACTTGGTGGCCTTTTGGGAGACGACTCCACTTCTTCGACCTCCACCTCCACAGGCACATCACCTTCGGCAACTAGCACTAGCTCCTCCGGTGGATTGCTTGGTGGCCTTTTGGGAGACGACTCTACCTCCACCTTGACTTCCACTGGCACATCGCCTTCGGCAACTAGCACTAGCACGTCAGGCGGCTTACTTGGTGGCCTCCTAGGAGCTGACTCGACCTCTTCCACTACCACTGCTACCTCTCCTTCAGCAACCAGCACCAGCACATCGGTTGGTTTACTTGGTGACCTCCTTGGAGATGACTCGACCTCTTCCACTACCACTGCCACATCCCCTTCAGCAACCAGCACTACCACGTCCGGCGGGCTGCTTGGTGGCATTTTGAGCACTGACTCTACTAGTAGCACTTCCACTGCCACATCTCCCTCGGCAACCAGCACTGGCTCGTCTGAAGGCTTGCTTGGTGGTCTATTGGGAGGCGATTCTACATCTTCCAGTATAACCTCTACCGCGATGTCTCCTTCTGCAACCAGCACGTCAAATGGATTGCTCAATGGTCTTCTGGGTAGCGACACTAGTAGCAGCACTTCAACTGCGGTCATCCCGTCTTCGACCACCAGATCCGGTGGATTGCTTGGTGGTATTCTTGGAACCGATTCGACAGCTTCAAGTGCCAACACTCCAGTTGCAACCCCCACTACCACGTCGGGAGGGCTGCTTGGTGGTCTCCTTGGCACTGACTCTAGTAGCAGCACTTCGACTGCCGTTATTCCCTCGTCTACCAGCACCGGTGGATTGTTTGATGACCTTGTGGGCACCGATTCTTCGGCCTCCACTCCTCTGCCAACATCTAGCAGCACTGATGGCTTGATTGGGGACATTCTGCCTACCATCTCTGTTAGCGTTCCCGAGTCGACTCCTACAGCTTCAGGCTCAACCAATGTCGCGCCCAGTTCAACCCCCACTGTACTTCCTCCAGACCTGACAAGCGCTCTATTTCCCACCTCTGGTAGCACGGCCACTTCTGTTCCAGTCATTCCTCAGGTCTCAACCTCCAGCATCTCCGCCACTCCCACCCCAACGGTGGTTGAATCTGAGAGTTCTAGTTCCTCAGTGCTTGTGCTACCGGCTCCTACCACGACCAGCACAGAAGAAGAGGCCACAACTACAATTCAGACCACCACAACCACCACCACCGTTGAGCCCTCTGCTGAACCTACTGACTGGGTGCCAACGAGTATTATGGTCGAGCCCAGTGCCACTGAAACTGAAACATCGACCGAAGAGACCACGACGACTGCGGCCACTCAGCTTCCTGGTTCCATCTCTCCAGCTGGAGGTGCTCCAGATGCCCCTGAAGGGTCTACCCTGATCCAGCTGGGTTTCACGCGCGAGCTCCGCTACTCCTTCGTCGCGACCCACTCGCTGTCTTCGTCCCAGATCTTCTTGTACATTCCCCAGGGTCTTGTGTATGCACTGGAGGAAGCCAGTACCGACGTCACCATGTTCGGCATCTCGCCTTATGACAACGAAGCTACCACCGGATACATTGCTACTGTTGCTCAAGCCTACATTCCCACAGAGAAGGTGGACTCTCTCAGGAAGCTGCTTCACAACCCCATCTCCAGACTCTATGAGCAGCCCAATGACTCTGTCAAGACCCTGATGTCTATGATTGATCCATCTATCCCGCTTCTCGTGGGCGACTACGATGAATCAGCATACAGTGGCAGCTCCGGCTCCAACGGTGGCAGTGGCAGCAACGGTAACGGGGACGGCTCGAACAACTCCTACGACGACTCCACTGCTGGCGCTAGCAGCAGCGGCTCTACCAAGGCTAGCTCTGTCGGCATTGGTGTTGGTGTTGTGGCCGGTGCTGCCGCATATGGTGCCGGAATGTTCTGGGTCGCCCGCCGCTACCGTAAGAAGCGTCAACTGCACCGTCGCACGAGCTCTACTGCCGACCAGATGAGCGAACGTGGCGGATCTATCTTCACCGGTGGTGGTCGCGCCTCTCGTGGCAGCGGCAGCCAACGCACCCAGATGATCAGCGCCCCGGTCATGGCCGAGAACTCTCTGGGATGGAACTAAGCCCTGAAAACGATATGATATATAAAGGAAATGAATAAAATCGCAAGGTCTTGGGTCAAGGCAGACCGGGGCAATATAACCCAGGAAGAGTCGATGGGAGAAGCAAAGGTCGCTGTATTGCTTTCCCTTGTCTGTGGGATACATCTGTTGGTATATTCTTGGCTTCTACCTGTATCAAATCTTCTCTATATCGACGGTGTCCTCACACGCGTCCTTTTTTTCTTCTTTTCACATATTCTTTCAACTTATTCCCCATATTGTTTCTGCTTTTGAACTTCTCTTCTTGTGATAGCGCAGAGGCCTGGCCACCACAATCCTTCTCTCATAACTTTTCAACTCTGGATACTATTTTTCCTCGTGGCAGATACCTCTCCGCCTATTCTACCTTGGTCCAACTCCATCCTTTACCGTTTTGTTTGTACATCTGTATAGTGAAGTGAATGTAGAGAAGCGATGAGCCATGCTTGGCACGAATTAGATGTTAATACTGTTTTTCAAGTTCATTAGACCATTCTTCTACAACTAAGGCCTCTCTTTTTTTTTTCAGCTTGGCTTGTACGTAACGTGGTTTATGCTCTGAGTGAAAAGTAGATTAAGCAATAAGATGACTGGCAAGAGAGAACGAGACAACGGGCTGGAAACGAGACTCCGTACTCCCTAAATACATATGAGAGAGAGATGCAATATTGAGTTGGGTGATATTGTGATAGTACCGACCTACTGCATGATATGATTCAGCAGCGGCATACCAGATAGTTGATGCTGACCTCACCTCGACCGTGGCCCCGTTTGCCTTCTTTGATGAACTGTTTTGCACGGTCAAGGGTAGGTGTCGCTTTAACAATCCTCATGCATATTCAATATGCTCACTCCGTTTTACTCTTGTCCTGCTTGTCCTTCGAGTCAAACCCCAACATGGCCAGAATTCCCGAGGATTCTCCACGCTCCTCACGCTCGCGTTTTCTCCTCTCCTTCGCGCGTTGCCGTTCCTCTTTGTATTCCTCCCAGCTAGCTTTCGCATTTGCCACGTCTCCCACCTCCGGCACCTTGATGTTGAAATGGCTTAGAGATGTAGAATCCTCTTCGTGCTTCTGCGATGCCCGAGCAACCTCTGAGTGCCGCGGTAGCGGCCTAACGGCGTCTTCGCTACCGTACATGCGCAGTCCAGTCCGGAATGTCCAGTCGACTGCTACGTCAACGGGGTGGTCGAAAATATAGGGTAGAAATGGTACGACAACGAGACCGAGCTACCGCCAATTAGTTACCGGGAATGTAAACCATGGCCGATGACAATTTACATACCCCAATAGGAGCCCAAGTCCTAGCAAACGTGCTCTTCGCGCCCTTCAACGCCCGCCCGGAGTACCTCACCACACTGTGGATAGTGAACGCCGGAAGGCCCATACTCGCTAAACCCTGAAATACAGCTCGCTTCGCCATCACAACCCGGTAATCCTCTATAAGAGGAATGGCTGTTTGGGGCCAGGGGGTAAGCGTATCCGCCTCTCCCTGTTTCTTTCCCTCTCCCCAGTCAGCGGAGTTCAAAGACCCGCCGACATTCCCCGTAGCCATCCCCATCACGATCTGCTGGTGCGTGAGGTCGGTTGAGTCCTTGTAGGCCTCACAGGGCGGGGCCAAGACGAATCTGTTCCTCAAAAAAGCCTTATAGCCTTCATGACCGACATCGCCGAGAAGGTATGCCCAGGAGATTCCGTATGCGGAGCGCACAAGGTACGGATGCGCGACTGGGCGGAAGGACTCGCCTATGTCGGATGTGTATGCGACATAGCGATGCGCGGAGAGGAGAAGTGTGCGCAGGCGGTTCGCGTAACCGGCATAGCGATACGGCGTATCGGTAGAGTCGATATCGCTGTTGGAGTCAGAGTTGTTAGCCATGGTCGCAAAATTGAAGTGTTGCGAGAACTGGGAGGTGAATTCGGGGCATGGTCGCGATGCTGTTAAAACAGGGTCTCTTGAGGGTGGAGATAGCATGACGACATGGCCGACACGCGACAATGAGACGTACTAGGCTGAATAGACTGCCTCGTAATAGTCATCATCACTGTCGACGATAGTCTGCAGCTGGGGCGAGAGTTTCTTCCTTTTGACAGGTTCCTGGAGCTCTTGAGGAGGCTCCTCCTTTCGGTTACCCCAGAACATGACGCAGAGTTGTGACCGCTGAGAAGTCGCGGAGAGTAAGCAGTGAAGGTGAGCTGGTTTCGTTATGAGAAGAACGAAGAATGCGGAGAAGGCAAGGCAGGAGCAAGGGAGACATTAATATTCCAGCAATAAGAATGCATGACTACTGCTACGAGCCTAGACACCTTGTGTCTGGCCATGGCCATCACCCGCATAACCGGCCGATTTGGATCCCAGGGAAGAGAGTACTTCCACCGAGGTTCGTATAGCTTGTTCCTTTGGTCGCGACAGGAGATCATGCCTCAAGGTGGAAAGTCCGCTGGAAGCCTAATACAGCCGACCCTCGTTTCCACCTTTTCCTGCTGCCATTGCAGCAATGACCCGCGATTCCTAAAATATAGCGAGCCATGGTTGCAATAATGAGATATACACCTGCCAGCTCTTTTCCTGGACGTCATTTGACAGCGGGAGCTATCGGGACATCACGTGTGTCCAAAGCTGCCGCGTGCTGACTCATTGTCAGTCAGGTGTCAGCTTACATAACCTTTAGTCTAACCGCATCAGGTAAGCTCGTCACCCGGCAACTCCTCGCAACTTCATCGACGAATCCCGCGCAGAACCAGCTCCTTCGACCGCTTCATCCCCGCCCTACCCCGTTCATTCACGAATCGATCCCTCCTCAACCGTCAAGATGGTCGTCTACTACAACATTGCTGGCCGCCAGATTGGCTCTCACCACGTACGTCCTTGGCGCTGCTGCTCCCCGCTCCTCGGCGCCTGTCCCCTGCGCCGAACCGGACAATGAGGCTACTTGATAAAAGTGTTCAATACTAATTTGTTGCGTCGTTAAGCTCTCCCTCGGTATCCTTAGCTCCCTCTTCGGTGGTGTCTACCTCGCTACCCGTGGTGGCTCATCCGCGGCCAAGCCTGCCGCTCCCCCGATCCAGGCTTCCTCCAAGGACGAGGAGGTTTTCATTCAGTATGTCCCTGCGCTCCATACATGGCCCCAAAACATACAACAAAAAGCCGATCTGCAACCGTGCAAATATTGTCGGACATGAATGGCAGGGGAAGAGGATAGAGCAATTGCTGACCTTGTCACTTAGGGACTTCCTAAAACAAATGAATGGGGAAGGCGACAAGAAGAAGGCCGACCACTAGCTTTCCTCCAATGCTTGATTGGGCGTAACATGGCCTGACCGCGAACTTGAAACTCGAATACGATGCATTCCACAAGCTGAGACGATTGGCACCTTTTTTCGGAACCGAGGTTAGAGCCGTTGGGGGATTGTCTGTGGTCGGTATATCGGCTTCACCGAGTCAATGAGCTACGCGGATATGTACATATAGAGGTATACACCGAAAGGCTTATATTCCTTTCTCACATTGTGCGATTGTGTCAGGTTTGGCATAGTAGCGGAGCTCCGCGACCCCGTTTCACTAGGGGTACAATCCCCCGTAGCTTGTATGCTTAGTGTTGTATAGAGCGGCCACGGCCCATATAGCGAGCTTGTATACCTTGCAAAAAGACCTAGAAACTGATCCATGATAAGGCCGACCTCTTGCTCGATTAGTCACCCATTCGCGTCGCCCTTGAATTATTCAACTAGTTATCCGCGGCCAAGTTGAATCGAATCTTTAGCCTCATCCACCGCGCCCACATACATCATCGCAACACATCATGAAACCAACTCCCCTCCCCTTCCCCCTCGCATTGAATATCGGCACCGACATCGTCCACCTCCCACGCATAACCCGGCTCATCGCCCGCCCAGGCGGTTACCTCACCCGCTTCACGCGCCGCATCCTCTCGGAGCAAGAACAGCGCGACTTCCGCACCCGATTCTCTCTCCCCGCGCTTGACTCGTCTCATCGTCACCAAAGCAAGGACTCCGAGCTCAAAATTACAAGTACAGTCCCACCTGATATGGCGCGATGGCTTGCTGGACGGTTTGCGGCAAAGGAGGCAGGGCGGAAGGCTGCGAGGGGCGGCGCGAAGGCAGTGGGCTGGAAAGATGTTGTTGTTAGGGTCGCTGATCAGGGCGCGGAGGGGAGACCGGATGTTGTTCTCTTTGACCACGGTGAGGTTGGTGCGAGGGGCAGGGTTGGTCGGCTATCGATTTCGCATGATGGAGAGTATGTGGTTGCGACTGTGCTTGCGGCGGGGTGAGATGACTAGAAAGAAGGGGAAATGGAATGGAATGGAATGGAATGAGACTGTCTCGATGCGGTGCGACAACCCGACTTTGGTTGTTGAATGCTGGATGCTATACCACTGCGAGATGCTCGGCCTGGTGTTGGCCTAATTGCGGGCTGCGTGATGATACATGGACTACCCGATGACATCGCGTCGAGCCATTAGCTGTGAAACTAGAGACACTATATGTATCTATCCTACGGATACATGGCGCTTATTTATGGCTTCATTTTCGAGGACAACTCAGTATCGCTACGGCCGATTGACGTCCGAGATCTACTCGAACATGCTCCTCCATGTTCGAAGAACTTTCTGGTATTGCCGTTGATGTCAGGTCGATGATTATGGGAATTGGTGGATGATTTCCGATGTGGTACTAGTTCCGTGCAAGCAGTTACTTTGCTCTGGTGCTATAGACAATTTATACAAAAGTCCAAGCGGGGCGGAAACTTCCCGCGACCACCATCAACTCAACAACTCAACTCGGCTTTGCTTCAAGTCCACCTTGCCTATATCTCGACAAGTCATCTCCCCTTCTTATCTTCCTCTCTGGGCAAACAATCCAACGACCGTCACATCAGAGTACTTCTACTACCATTTACACCGCTCCTCGCCCCATCACCGTCCAGGTCCTTATCTCAGGCGGGGCTCTATCCCACCCGACCCTTGTACAGTAAGTCTTGGTCAAGCATCAATTACTTATACCGCTATTTCGCGCATCCAGTATTGCCGTTTTCAGCTGAATATTAGCTAACTGGATCTGACTCTCTGGAGCAATTGCAATCCCGCTATGCCGTTCTCCCACCACAGCCACTCAGGGCAGTTCTGCCCCGGCCACGCGAAGGACTCCCTTGAGGAAGTCATCCAATTGGCCATCGCTAAGAAGTTCCAAGTCTTCTGCTTGACTGAGCACA
Organism: Aspergillus incahuasiensis; assembly: GCA_003719405.1. NCBI lineage: Eukaryota > Fungi > Ascomycota > Eurotiomycetes > Eurotiales > Aspergillaceae > Aspergillus > Aspergillus incahuasiensis. Next base: position 1,739 of record RHLP01001274.1, on the reverse strand, counting down.
TGCCGCGTGGACAGCTCGATTACTATCCGGAAGAGGTATTTAGCTTCCTGTTGCGTTGCATGTCTTCGAAGAAAAAAAGCAATTTTGCGTAGAAGAAAGACAACAAAAGTACCAAGCGCATCCTAGTCTAACATGTATTGATGAACCTTATAGATCGAGGCCAACCAGACAGGATCATGGATGATCGCCAACGAAGCGAACTATTTCCGCGAAGCCACACGGCTGCGAGAGAAATACGCCGGCCAGATCCGCATCGTGATTGGCTTCGAATGCGACTGGATTCGAGCAGAATCGCGGGCCCTGATCGATATGTCCATGCGTGCATTCCCCTTCGAGTTCTTCATGGGCTCGATCCACCACACCAAGTTGATCCCCATCGACTATGACCGAGAGATGTACGAGAAGGCGCGGGATGTAGCGGGCGGGTCCGACGAGAAGCTCTTCGAGGCCTTCTTCGACGAGCAACTGGACATGCTGCAGAAGGTCAAGCCACTCGTAGTCGGCCACTTCGATCTCATCCGGCTGAAGAGCGACGATCCCGAGCGGAGCTTCAAGCAGTGGCCCGGTGTCTGGGAGCGCATCCTCCGGAATCTGGACTACGTGGCTGAGTATGGCGGCATTCTAGAGCTGAACTCTGCGGCGCTGCGGAAGGGCATGAGCGAGCCTTATCCCAAGGCTGAGATTTGCCAGGTGAGTTTGTCCTTTTCTCTTCAGGATTTGCTACATGCAGTCAATCATATCATGTGCCATGCTGCCTGCAGCCGCATGCAGGTTAAAGACAGGGTTCGGATTCTAATCGAGTGGACAGGAGTTTTTGACCCGCGGAGGCCGGTTCTGTCTCTCCGATGATAGCCACGGGCTGGACCAGGTTGGGCTGAACTACGGCAGGGTGCTGGAGTTCATCGCGAAGAAGACCGACATCAAAACGCTACACTATCTCGATCTCGGCAGTGAAGCCGAAACTCAACACCCAGTGGATAGCCGGTTTCCCCGGACAGTGGTCAAATCCGTGTCCGTGGAAGAGCTGAAGAAGATGCCTTTTTGGCAGGCGAACTAGAAGCAGAAACCGGACCAGCGCACTTGGCTATGAGCTAGCTAGCGTACGGAACGGCCTAAACTGATGCACACACTGCAGCTTACCGTACGCATAAGACCAGCCAATGTCATGATTCTACAGGCGCTTGTGGTTGCATATGCATAGTCTACATCCATACCCACTTCTCGACAAAGGACCGACCGTCAAAGTATGTAGACTTGAACCTCGCCCGAGATCCGAGTCCGTGACCCTGATGGCAGTGGCAGTGGCACAACGTGGAAGCTGTCGATCCACAGCCCATCACACCGCACCGCACCGCAGGATCACGGCATCGCATCCTTCCGTTAGCACCAGCGGCACCAAACCAACCGCCGCCCGCAGAATCTGCATGGCTACCAGACCTGGCTACCACCTCCCTAACCGAGTATAGCCCTGTAGCTTCCTATCTCCCGGGTTCTACTCTGCTCCATCGCACCATAGCCATACTCCGTACCTAGGTACCACTGCCGCTCGGCATTGACGACATTAATCGATAAGATATAATTTACTACTATCGCGCCGATGACTATCTATCTGCGGCCGGAGGAGCCCTACCTAGTTTCATAAAAACTATCCGGCACTTTTCTCAGTGCAATTTCCGTCTTCATTCAATCTCAACTTACCTATCTATCCATTAATCTTACCTACCCCTCCAACATTACCC
>RHLP01000127.1:0-58434 GCA_003719405.1 Aspergillus incahuasiensis | reverse complement strand
CCCCCACGTAGGCTTTGGATGGATGAATGCTTAGGTAGGTGCTTGCTTTTGCTTAGCTGGGCTTCCGCAGGAACAACGTTACCGCTCCTTTTGTTTTCCCCGCACAGGGGGCGCTGGGCAGGGACGGACGGGATAATGGAGCTGTAGATATGGATTGGTAAGCCTGTTTTTTTCTTTTTTATTTTGACTGTGGGTTTGGGTTATCTTCATGCTGATAAGATCTGGGAGGTTGGGCTCTCGATATGCTGGAGAAAGTGTATAGTCGTGCTTTGGACTGTAGACGCTCTACTACGGTATATTTCTCCCCTTATAGTCAGTTAGCTAGCTCCCTAGCCCAGGTGGTCGAGATTATTATCGAGACTCTGTATCTTACCATCGCGAAGGGTTGAATCTTATATATCATCTAGTTATATGGCAGGATGTAATATCTTACTATAGCAAGCTATCGTGTATCATAGATATTAATTTTTAGTCCCTCGAAGTCACTGGCCATACTAATACTTTACCATTGATTTTACATATCCTGTCTCTGCTGCGAAAGCCCAGTCCTTGCGTTCCTAATGATCCTTCCACTCTTTATGGCGATAGCGGACAGTGGCTTGATGAAATATCCGAATATGTCAAGGTGAAAAATGAGCGGACCATTCATGACGCAGCCTAATGTACCCAGGGCCACAGGTGCTTTCAGATTCCCGTAATAAATTTGCACTTCATCTCATCGGGCAGGGAGGGCAAGCGCTGGCGCAGTGTCTGATGGGTATTGGATCCTTCTTTGGCTTTGATCATCTACAAACTGCTACAAACGGACATCTCTCCATCGGCCACGGCCTAGGTGTCATGATTATCTCCGAGGACCTCAACTTTTCTATCGACTGGGAGGTGCAATGGCAAGCGCTCTACAAGGCCGGGCAACCCCTATGCAGCGCGAGATTCGGCGCGGCAACTTACCGCGCGCAACAGATGCGCAGCGCGAGAACCAAACCCAAGGGAATCAGGGGCATGTACAGGTCGCTTTTCCCGGGCGAGTATAATCGCGGCTTGTATTTTGCGGAGCTGGGCATGCTTAATGCGCGAGATTGGGTTGGAGACCGAGACCGAGACCACCGAGTCCAACAAAGATGTAGATAACGAAGGTGATGACGGGTTCGTATGGAATATAGAATTCTGCGCCAAATGAAGCGAGAGAACACGGCGATGAGTAAAAGATGAGCCAAGACCAGGTGAGGTCATGGCAGGGTGACATCCCAGAGCTCGAGAGTGGTTCAACCAGAATTGCCCTTCGCGGATCCAATCCATGTGATGTGACGTGTGGCGACATCCCCAGACGTCAAAGTTCTCTAGCAGGGATCCCAGATGCCAACAAGACCCTTCCCATGGCCAGGTGAACAAAACATCATGCACCCCACCCACAATGGTCGACCTCACCAGCAACGCCCCGGGCCTAGTCCACGGGCTCGAAAACACCAGCGTCCGGCTCCGCATGACCATCGCCGCGCTGCTCACCCTCGGGCTCTTCAACTCCATCGAGCTAATCGTCCTCGTATGCTGGACATTTCGGCAACGCCGCGGGCTCTACTTCTGGTCGCTGCTCGTCTCCGCGGTCGGGATAATCCCGTACGTCGTCGGCTCGATCCTGCACTACTGGAACATCGTCCCCCTCGGCGCCAGCATCACCGTCGCATACGTGGGCTTCATCTGCATCGTCCCCGTGCAGTCGCTGATCCTGTACTCGCGGCTGTACCTGGTGTTCTACTACGCGGGGATCCTGCGGCGCATGCTGGACGTGATCATCGCGGTGTCCGTGGTCCTGCTGGTCCCGAACAGCATCACGATGTACGGCTCCGCGTTCATCGGGGCGCCCAGCTGGAACTACGCGTACAACGTCACCGAGCGCCTGCAGGTGACGGGGTTCTGCGTGCAGGAGCTGCTCATTTCCCTGCTGTACATCTACTCCACGGTGCGGCTGCTGCGGGTGAGTCCCGAGGGCAAGGACCGCGTCAAGCGGATCATGTACGAGCTGCTCGGGATCAACGCGTTCACGATCGTGCTGGACATCGCGGTGATTGTGGTCGAGTACATGAACTTCTACTCGCTGCAGGTGTGCCTGAAGGTGTTTGTGTACAGCATCAAGGTGAAGCTGGAGTTTGCGGTCCTGGGCCGCCTTGTGGCGATCACGACGACGAGGCGCGCGAAGCAGGCGGATCGTGTACGGCGGACTTCGTTTATTGGGGACTCGTATGTCCTGAGTGACTTTACGAACGGCGGGGCGGGCACGGGGAACGACCCGAGGCCGCTGTCGCTGGCGATTCCGGGGGTTGCGCAGCCCTTGGGGCCACCTGCACCGGTATCAGAGGGGGGAGAGCAAGGTGAGGGAGGGCAGGGGAGTAGTACGAGCACGGGGATGAATCAGGAAAGTCAGCGGGTGTCTTGGGTGGATGGGACGTGATGATCTTTAGCCTCAAAAAGGCTGCATGCCTGAACTGTTAGGCACCCACTCAGCCAGACTTGCCTGTTACTTTAACGCCCGACACCGACACATCTTCTCCAATTTCTCCCCAACGAGTTGAATGACCTAGCATCTTTCATTCTGCACACTGGTAGAGCAAACGGTACTCGGCTGTCGGAAAACATCGCAGCTAATCCAAGCCATGCCGGTCAGATCCCACTCCCAGGAACTCAACTCATTGCCCATCAGTGGCTGACGCATACTCGGTATACAGCGAGGAGAGGATGCCCTGGCTGGCCGAGAAGAAGCTATTCCAAGCCACCCATTTCTGCCCGTCGATCATGAGAGATCCATCTGCTTCAAGGGCTACTACCTATCCATCTACAACCAGGAAACGGACCACTACCATACACATGTCGACAACGCGACACCGACCACTGAATATTGTCAGTACGTGGTGCCCGCAGGCTACACTACATACGTCAGAGGCGGAACCATCTATTTCAAACGCTAAGACGACGATGCAAGCTGAAGCCTAAATTCGTTGTTATTATTGTACGTACAGACGATCAGTCACTATAGGCGATATGCTATGATCTGTCAGACAGTGTGAACGTTGTTGCATTGATGAACTGCGAGTGTAGTTCACGCCCGCTGAATCTCTACATTGTAGAATAATTGGCCTATAAGGAGGACTACATTGTACGTGTGGCAGACGTCCTGAACCTCCCGGGCCGCCCAAGGTGAATAGCATGCCATAGCACCTCCTCGTCAGTGTTCTATCTGTACATCCACATCTTCCTTTCCTTCTCTATCTGGCCCCCCTTTTACTTCCCGTCATTGGACTGTCTGTACGAAAGCTGGTTTTCACAAATATGTCTTATAAGCGATCAATACCTTTGGTAAAATGCTAGCATACTAGCTTGACGGGCCTATAGACACGGCCGCTGTTCCTGGATCTGTGGGCTGAAAGTTTGGTGTCCCTCCGACATTGGTTGAGCATGGCTTGAGTAGTGATGATGTCCCTCTTTGTACTTAGAGCTTAAAGCAGAGTTTATCAGCTGGGAAGCTAAATTATTATGCTGCCGGATAACAAGGCAGGGATGGGATGTTACATACTGCAAGGTACTAACTTTTACAATCATCCCTCACCTACTGATAGGAGACAAACGGTGCCGCACTTCTCGACAGCTGAAAATGATCAAGAGAAGCGGCGAAAGACAATTTATGAATGAGCAGTTCCTTTCGGATGCGTAGAGATTACGAAATCTTTTCTCCCCCTTCCTACTCGAGACCGAATGTTCTTCTTTATCGGGATTTATTCTGGCACCTGGGCAGTCTCTTTCGGGGCATCGAACAGTGCCTACTGCTGGGCATACTCGACGTAGGCGCACTGTACATCTAGTCGGTCGGCACTTTGCTACTGGAGCCTGGCTAGAGAAGACTCTGACTAGGCCAATAATTTGGTTTCCAGCTGGTACAATAGGGGACACCAGAGGTAGACGTGAAACTAGGTATAGGACACGCGTACTCCGCATTCGGTAGCTAGGGAACACCACAACTCGAAAAGGGAAGCAAAGAAATCCTAGACCAGATGGGATTTGCCATTCAATGCAAGTGCTCTTTTCGAATTCATCTCCCCGCTTGGTCCAGTTGAGTTGGTACAATGAGCAAGAATCCGCTGTCCGGACGTTGTGTCAGACTAGTAGTACATTGACACTTGTCGTATATATGGCATTCATAGAAGGATGTACCGGCTTTTGGCACGATTAGCTCCCTGAAGCTAGCCAGCTCAGAGTCTAGTAGGTAAGAGAGCTGTTACTTTGCTAAGTTCTATCCGTGCTCGATAGACGATACTGGTCGATACCAAACTCATTACGACAAAATAGAAGATGATAATTGCCAGCAATGTTGCAATTACCTCTACAGGCTCGGAAGCTCATTCGCGACGCGTCACTTCCACTATTGGGCGAGATGCATCCAAGCTACCCTCGGCAGTCCGTGGCGGTGGACAAGGCCTGCCCGCGTCTTGGACTTCGAGTAAGTAGCAAAATCTAAGCACTAGTGTATGTCTGTATGTCTCTTCAACGTATTCCTTTTTCTCCCGGTGGGGTTCACAAGACACGGGCTGGTATCTGTAGCACCAGCCTAGATTGGAGTAGTATAGCCATTGGAATTGAAGTACCCGCGGACTATTCGATACCGCATGAAGGGTTTTGCTTGGTGGAGGAAGTACGGTAGGCAACAAAATTATCACCCCAGGCACCCCAGTCATAACGCTCAACATCCCTGTAACTGGTATCCCTGCCTGCAGAATTTCCCCGGATTCTGCCCTGCCGCGACTCCACCTATCCCAGCCGCCAGGTGCATATTCTTCAGGTAGCATCCCCCAACACAATCTCCGGCGGGGATGATACAGCAGACTGGGCATTTCTCCGCTCCACCAATCATCCTGTCGGTTAATATACGCCATGTCACTCTGCAAAGACGGCGGGCGCCACCGGATGAGCGGGCTCGGGCAAGGAGCCGTTTTGGATACGGATGATGCGGCCAATGAGGTGCGGGTGCGGGTGGTGGATGGACGAGGACAGTATAAAAAAGCTCGACGTGTCGCAGATCTTAGTATTGTTGTGGACAACAAACAACAAAAAGCCTTCACAGATCAACATGAGGCTTCGCGCATCTATTTTGTCTGTGCTGGCTGCTGGGGTCGCCGGCACCAGCGCGGCTGGAGTCACTGGCTCGGCAGAGGGCTTTGCTAAGGGCGTCACTGGCGGTGGGAGTGCTACTCCTGTTTACCCAAGCACTACCGCAGAGCTCGTCTCGTACCTGGGCGATAGTTCTGCGCGGGTTATCATCCTGACCAAGACGTTCGTCCACCTCCGACATTTCCTACCCTATACGTCCCCAAGCTTACACCCCAGCAGGTTCGACTTCACCAACACTGAAGGTACGACAACGGCTACCGGGTGTGCGCCCTGGGGCACTGCGTCGGCTTGTCAGGTTGCGATCAACCAGAACGACTGGTGTACCAATTACCAACCCGACGCTCCGTCGGTTTCTGTTACATAGTAGGTCTATCTTTGCGAGTACAACTCCGGTTTGCTAAAGTTTGGTATGACAGTGATAACGCAGGTATTCTGGGCATTACCGTCAAGTCAAACAAGAGTTTGGTTGGCGAAGGCTCCAGCGGCGTGATCAAGGGCAAGGGTCTGAGGATCGTCAGCGGTGCAAGCAACATTATCATCCAGTATGCGGCCCCCAGTCTACTCATTGCTCACCCTACCCAGACCGTACTGAACCAGAGACAGGAACATCGCAATCACCGACCTGAACCCCAAGTACGTCTGGGGCGGCGACGCAATCACCATCAACAACTCCGATATGGTCTGGATTGACCACGTCACGGTCAGTGTCCACGACACCCCCAAGACAAGATAGCGAGACACGCCTGACAAATTTCCCTATAGACTGCCCGTATCGGTCGCCAACACCTAGTGCTAGGATCCGACGCCTCCAACCGGGTCAGCGTGACAAACAACTACTTCAACGGCGTGACCTCGTACTCCGCCACCTGCGACGGCTACCACTACTGGGGCCTCTACTTCACGGGCTCCAGCGACCTGATCACCCTGAAGGGCAACTACATCTACCACATGAGCGGCCGCAGCCCCAAGGTCGGCGGCAACACCCTCCTGCACGCGGTAAGCCCTCTACCTACCTACCCACCCTCATCTCCTAACCGCGCATCCCCATGCAATAAATCAACCCCCCCCACGCTAACAAACACACCCATCATCCCAGGTAAACAACTACTGGTACGACTCGTCAGGCCACGCCTTCGAGATCGACTCCGGCGGCAACGTGCTGGCCGAGGGCAACGTGTTCCAGAACATCCCGACGGTCGTCGAGGGCACTGTCAGCGGGCAGCTGTTCACCTCGCCCGACAGCAGCACCAACGCCGTCTGCTCGACCTACCTCGGCCACGCCTGCCAGGTCAATGGCTTCGGGAGCTCCGGGACGTTCAGCCAGGCGGACACGGCGTTCCTGGTGAACTTCTCTGGCAAGAATGTTGCGTCGGCGTCCGCGTATACTTCGGCGCAGAGCACGGTTCCGTCGTATGCTGGGCAGGGGAATCTTTGATCTGATAATTCTTGAAGAGTGGTGGGATATGTATGGAGTTGTTGCGGCTGTTGGATGGACCTCGAGAGGGTGTGAGTATTAACCTTGGGTCCCTACCTATATCCAGGGGTATGGTGTATAGGGTCGGGTTGAAATTGATAGTACTTTGGTTGCCCTAGATAGTGGAATGTTAAGATTCGTGCACAACTGGCTTATCCGGACTTTCGGTATGATAATTTCAAGCAACTTCGCTTGAGCACATCAATGGCAACGCATAGGTATAGGCCAAGAAAATCTGCGAGGAATCATTGCCAACACAGTAGCACGACTTGGGCGAAGAAATGCCATATCTGAACATGTAAAGGCAGAGATCACTCCAGGAAAGAAGAAAGTCCGAGGCATCTCTTCTAGCATTTCCTGGTTTCCAGGTCTTCTTAGAATCCTCCGAAAGGCCGGTGTCCGTGCAAAGCGTAGAGTCAGGTTGCTGCCGAAAGCGAGCCGAGCCCGTTCGTCCCGTCCAGAAGCGGACCGAGCTCCGAGCCGCCTGGCCAATGGGATCCAAGCGGCATTCCCGATTCCAAAACAGCTGACTAATGCCCGAGCAGCTCAGGTGTCACACCACCAGCTCCAAAGCCAGCTTCCATCCTACATCCATCTCGCCCAACACCGCAACCATGGCTGAACACCCTTCCATCACCCTCGCTGCTCTCCGTAAGCCCCCCGGTCGCTTACTGAAACCCCCCTGCTAAGCATCCAATGCAGTCTCCGCCGGCGGCGTCGCCGGCTACGTAAAGACGCGCTCGCGGCCGTCCCTCATCGCCGGCCTGGGCCTAGGTGTCTCCTACGCCTTCTCTGGTAGGTTATCACTATCTCTTCTCACCCTCATCCCCATTTACTCGCTCTGTGAGTTGTGAGCTGACCAGGTCGCGCCAGGCTACCTCCTCAAGCAAAACAGGGACTACGGCGCCGAGCTGGCCCTGGCCAACAGCGTGGTCCTGCTAGGCGCCGGCGCGTCGCGGACGATCAAGACTAAGGCCAAGGCGCCCGTGCCCATTGGGCTGGCGGCTGCTGGTCTCCTGGCGTCGCTGTATTATGCGAAGAAGGTCAAGGAGTTTAATTATGGGGTTTAGGCTTGGTCCCCATCCTTTGAAAGATGGATCTGCCGAACTGTCTGCTTGTATACTATCTATTTTGTAATACCACTCATTCTCCGTCTGATTCAATCCTTACTCTCGTGCGCGTGAAGTCATGTCCAGGGTCAAACCTTGAATGCTGGAACCCATTATGACCGGCTCAGCTCAGCTCACTAACTCGTTGGCCATTGGGAATACGCGTGGCACCTAGGTTGTTTGGCGGGGACGTCGACAGTCCCGTATGTCTCTACTGTCTTGTGCAGGTGATTGCGGCGGTTACGGAGACTTCGTTGCTGACGCCGCATTCCCTGGTATTGGCTTTGGGTCTGCCATTGGAGGTTTGGATCAAGCTTTGATTGCGTTTTGAGAAGCTCGGGCCGGCCTTGTTGATATGCAGTAGGGCGGGCTGGTGTAGCTGCTCAATATCCTACGTAGCTAAAGTCCACTTTGAGGCATACCCCTGTTGACATACAGTAGGCGTTGCCAATAGAATCTATTGGGGTTCTTCATACAACTAACGATCAGGGAAGCAAGCCAATTCTCACCGCGACCATTGACTAGATATGTGCCCAAGAATCTGCAGGAACCTATCCAGTACTTCCAAATCCAGCTCGAGACCAAGATAATACACAAACACATTATAGGTTGCTTCTCGCAGTACCAGAATATGATAAGAGCTGACGTAGTGTAGGCAAGTTCATGTGGATGTGCCATCGGCATGAGATTAAAGTCGAGATAACCCAGAAAGCATTCCCACCAATAGACATATTCATTCAGGTGCCCTTACGGACTCTCATCCTATTTCCAGCCCAGAACTGTCGGGTCCTGTCCATAGTACAGTAGTCAGCAATCCGTCCTTTCCTCCCAAGGGTAGGTACCCAGGGTAACTCAGATCTCAACTCATATGAAGCAAATAGACATACCATGAAGATCTCCAACTTCTGGATAACAAGCTTTCCATCACGCTCCAGTAGCTTAAACTCTGCCGCGGTGTTCGACAGAACATGCTTGCCGTCCTTGGTAAACTCATAAGTGTTGATGACGACGACATCAAGCGGCGAGAACGGCGAGATATACACGCGGAGCGGATCATGCGTGAGGCCTGGGAACTGGATCCAGAATTCCTCGCGTTGGGCTTGGATTGCTGTGCGTTCGTCCTCATTAGTTAGACGAATCCTGTTTGTTCATTGAGGGGAATTGGGGAAAGTAGACATACCCTGGCGGCTAGTCAGTGTCGAAACAGGCGTGACGAACTCAGCGTCGTCAGCGAACAAATCACCCCATTCTTGAGCAGCCTGCGCTGTCTCGCCGTCTAAGAGGGTGTAGAAATGCTTGACGAACTGCACGATCTTGTCTTGGGTGGCGTTGCCGGTTGGGTTGGAGTCGAGGGCTGACATGTTGAGCTTAGGCTGGGCGAGTACGGATAGGAAATAAAGTAGATTTCAAGCTTGGGTTTGGATTTAGGGTTTACCTTGGGAAGAGAAGGGTATACCAAAAGAAATAGCAGTGAGCTGGCGGGGAATGGGGTTTCTTTATACCTAGGTATACCCCAATGCAGACAAAGAAAAGTACACCGTAGCGAATGCCGCAGTCACCCTGCAGGGATTCTACACATGCACCCAAGCGTTCACGGATCATATCGATGAGATGGCCCAATTGGAGGTCTTGGACACGGAATCCAAGATTTGAGTTGTGATCCATCTCGAGTCATGCAGCACAAGCCCAACTTTATGCAGCTCTACCAAGTTTTCCCATGCATTATTAGAGCTACCTAACTATCAGACTACTCAACACGATGGATACCCTACCTTATCGATACGCCAAAGTGCCTTTGTCTACAGGCCACAATCTTGCAGCCCATGGCTTTGAGGGCAGGACAACCGGCCTTCCACTATTGGTGAAATCGCCTCGCTTGACTAATTCTTCAGCGACTCTCGCTTCTAGAATCTGTCTGTCTGTTAGTGACAAAATTGATCTTCATTATCATGGCTTCAAGTGTCGACACGACGGTTCCATCCTGCACAAGGTCGCCCTCCTTGTCCAGCACCGTCCACACAATCGCGGTTACCGGGACCTCGATAGCATTGACTGTCGAGTCTGAGCAAATCGGGATACAAAGCAAGAAGGAAAATCAGACAATCATCAGGCCGGAACCAACCACGCATCAGTAAGCGGGTTTTTTCATATGCGCTGGTACTCCCCTACCAAGTAGTCTGCTGCTTCTCCGGCAGCCAGATCACTGCCCCAACGGTTCCTTCTCTCTGAGGTGCTGGTAAAGAGCTTGCCTATGACTATCCGCTGCCACTCAGATTTCCCCGGGTGAATTGGGACCGGTAGGATGATGAGAGAGGTAGGGGATGAGATCAACCTTGGAACAGGGGGAGAGAATTGTAAATCGATAGAAAGCCATCTCTGCACCTGGTTATCCCACTTGAACACTTAACTGTATAAGGTTCTCGGCCTTGCAGAAATATAGGTTGAATGGGTGCCCAAATGCAGCAGTGCACTCACCACTCCCAACCCACCCTTCCAGGAATACTATACTCGATGATTCGCAATGAAGTATTCCGTGGATATTGGTTAAGGAGAATAAATTTTGCTACTAGGCAAGGTGTCCGAGTGGTTAAGGAGCTGTGTTTAGGTCTATTATCAATAGATTCCGCAGTGCGAAAGCGCGCGGGTTCGAATCCCGTCCTTGTCAACTTTTTTTGCCATTTATGTAGTGCCTTGATACGTTTTTTGGAAACTCCCAGCATTTTATTCCTCAATATCTTGTTCAATTTCAGATTTAACCTTCTTGCTTGGCCATACATATACTGTCTGTGATGTCTCCTTATACAGTTAGTCAGTTAACCTGGCTGAGATGGTATCAAGCCATCATTATATTCCTTTTACTGCCCTAATTGATATCCATGATAGCTGATAACAGCTGATGGCAATTTCGGATTTCTTCAACTACTATTGCAGCCGGTGCTTCTTTTGGCTCGCTGTCAGTGATACCTACCCTCCCTCGAGCATCCTTCAAGAGCAGCACTATGTAAGCTTACAGATACCATACATATACGCCCCGTCTACAACCGACCACGATGCCCCAACGAGCCAGAGCTAGCCACCAACAACCCCCCTGCCCTCATCGCAGGATCCGAGCTCCACATAAAGCGAAACAAGTCCGGCGGCAGCTCCGCACCAGCAACATAGCGGCGCAGCTCGGTCGCCATCTGCGCGCGCTGCTCGTACGGCCTCTGAGACATCATCATGACCGTGACGGCGTGGTCATAGCGCGTCCGGTTGTATAGTTCCAGCCGCTGGGGCACTTGGTCGGGCGTCGTATCAGCGGGGAAGAGGGCGCCCAGCGCTGCGCCGTCCTCGATTGCCTGCGCACCGCCTTGGCCCTGGTCTGCATGTACAGTCTAGGCATCAGTATCTTGTGAGCAGATTAGGTGAGACCGGTAACAACTCACGCGGAAGCGTCGGGTGCGCCGCATCCCCGAGCAGCGCCAACCGGCCCCTCACAAAGCTCGTTGGCGGCTGGCGCGACGCCAGACTCCAGAGCCGGACGTCCTCGCCCAGACGGCAGACTTCTTTCAGGGCCGGGCTGAAATCGCGGAACGTTTCGAGAAAGCTGTGGACGTTGCCCGAGTCCAGCCACGACGAGGTCTCCGTCTTGGCCATTGTGGTTGAGGGGTGGATACCGGCGACGTTGAGCAGGGTGCCGCCGCGGCAGGGGTACATGACGAGGCGGCGATCTGGGCCGGCGAAGACGTGCGTTGCGGAAAGCCCGATCTTGGCCAGCAGCGGTGCGGTGAGGGCGTTGGCGCGCAGCTTCGAGACCGGCACGAGGCACCGGTATGTGCTCTGGCCGGTGCTTTCTTTGTGGGGCGGGTGGTCGGTGATGGCTTGCACTGTTCTGGACTGCGTGGGTGTGAGTGTGAGTGTGAGCGAGGTTAGGGCTAGGCGTGAGTGGGATATGGATTGGGGATTGGGGACTGGGAAAGGAACGTACGTGCATCCCGTCGGCTCCTAGAACCAAATCGCCCGTATAGACAGAGCCGTCTTCGAGCGTGACAATTCCGGCCTCGGCATCCTGTTTGCAGCAGCCTTAAGTACCCTAGGTGAGTTAAGCAGGTCGAGAGAACCAACCACAGAGGCAACGCGCGAAGCCAAACGAAACTCCACCTTTCTCCCATCAACCTCCCTTGCAGCCGCAGCTCGAAGTGCGTTATGCAGGTCGACTCGGTGGCTCATCAGCCAAGGCTGCTGGATATTCAGGGGCTTCTTATAGTCCTTCGCCTCCTATTGTTGCTGCTCATTAGCGGCGCATCTCAGTTCCAGTACAGGCGGAACCGACCATCGTCGTCGAGACAAATTCCCCCTGCAAGTCCCAGACCTTGATCGATTCACACTCAACACCGTTCAGAGTCTCAAGGTCTATCCCCCACGACTGCAAGACGCGCGAGGCATTAGGCGCCACATGGATCGCAGCGCCGACTTCATTCAAGAAGCGCGATTGCTCGAAGACCTGCCGGGTGTGTCGGTCGTTAGAGCAACGAAACCTAGGGAGGAGTTGAATCTGACTGACTGACATACAAGGACTTCATGCCCGGCCTGGTTCAGGGCAATCGCCGCGCCCAGCCCGCCGATCCCGGCTCCGACAATAAGCACTTTGAGAGGCATTGGTATGCTTGTATGAGATGAGTCTCACTTAGGTTGTGTTTGGAGAAGAGCCAGCTGTCGTCCCCCATTTATCGCTCCATCCCATCCCACCCCACCGGGCCCGCAAGTGATCAGCGCGCGGCCTCCGATCCAGTCCGGGCGTCCGGAGAGGAAGAACGTGGTCTGACCGACTCTACAACTCCTGGTAGTATGCTCGGGCTTCAAGACGATCCACATTTGAGCCTACAAGCATAAAGTACGCGGCGGGCGGATGCCGTGGCATGGAGACCACAGGACGACCATCTGGTCTATACAATGCTATTCTGGAGGGCATTGATCCCCCTGAAGAATGCTCCGAGCTCCGTGTCGGAATCTCGATCTGCTATCCGTCCGGTAGAAGCCGGATACCCGTTGCGTGGAGGCTAGTTCTGCAGCTGATTGATTAGGGCAATAGGGCTTATCTCCGGTTCCAAGACTCTCGGATTTGCCTGGTTAGGGTCTCTGTCCGTATTCCCCGGAATATCTCCGGCTGTCGGTCACTACGTACAAGCAACTGCTGCCAGTTGGTAATGTTGATCCTATCCAGCTCCACGTTTTAGCAGTTGAGCCCGATTTGCTTCAGGCGCCGAGTCAAACTTGCCCGGAAGTTAGGGTAGGGTACCGTATGTTCCGGTTGACGCTGTTCGTAGATGGCTCGACATGGACAGGCTTTCTACGCCGCGGGAGGATGCGCATATACTTAGAGCAAGCTGCGGCTTTACAGTACTCATCGCGAACCACTGCCGAATGCATTTGAGGAAACGGCGTCGGGTTCCAGTCAGTCGGACCTGCCAATTCTCACCAAAGTATCATGCCAACCAGCCAGCTAAAGCGCGTTCGTCAAGCTTATCCCTGCAAGTACACCCTTGTACCCAGTACATCGTCAATGCGCTTTTTTTTTCTCCCTCTGCAAAATTCAACCATGGCCTCCGAACGCCTCGTCGACGGCGTGACCTACTACATCAGCACGCTACTCCCCAAAGCCGACAACAGCGCGCTCGAGGTCTACGGCGGCAATTTGAGCTCGGCAACGTCGGGGATCTGGTATGTTTACACTCCACTGCACTGCTTTCTTCCAAAAATGGACTAACAGCAAGCCCAGTAAGAACTACCAACTCCCCAACCGCCAATGGACAGCCCACCGCATGGCCGACGGCAGCTGGGCGTTCCAATACAAGCGGAACCCGGACGCTTGGCTGGCTACCAATGGTACGTCATTTCCTTTCCTTTCCTCGCGCCGTGTGTACCTGCAGTTCTATCAATTGACTGGCTGACTCGTCCATGACATGAAGGCAAGGACAAGCAGCTCCGTGTGGCTGTGACCGAGCCCAAAAAAGACGCGACCGCGCGCTGGAAGGCCGAGAATCTCGGCGATGGCTATCTGTACGTCCCGGGACACCTACTAATTCTCGCAATCAGTGACAGACAGTGGCTGACAAACCGGGATACAGGTTCAGCAACGTCCAGGAGGGCACTTACGCCCTCGACGTGCAGAACGAGGGGGTCAGTGACGGCACGCCGGTCTTCTTGTGGGGAAGACATGGACGTGTGAACCAGCGTTGGAGGATCTCGCGCGTTGCTGGGGCTTGGAGAGTTTGCTCTGATGAATGGGTGAGGTATACTCGGCCTCGTTTGCATCATTTGCGGTCATGGCGTTTTGGGGCGCGTTCATCCACGGCATGGCTCACCAAAGCATGGGTGACCCCCGCAAAGCTAGATCCCTATGCAGTTCCCACCTAGGCCCTATACAGTGGCACAAACTCAAAGCAACGGATACGATATGAAGACGAGCTCATTATGTTCGGACTCCAGGGACATAGGGTAACAACCATTCAAACCATCGTAGACATTTCGCAAATCACGAGATGAGGTCGAGGGCGGCGAAAATCACAAATGATAGATCCGTTTCTGCATTGATGATGATATGGAATATTGCTTCAGAGAAGAAGTTATTCACAACATCAAATAACCTTGCTGGCCTCTGTTGGCATCCGCGGCTATCGCGAAACTTATAGGCGAGTCGGCTGCCAAGATATATATCTCCGGCTTCGTCGCAACGCACATTACAGCTCCTATGATATAAATGGAACGAGGACGCGGGCTACCCAATGAAATGTGTGAAGGGGTATTGTGTTTACAAACGCTGAGAGAACCGATGGGACAAAAGAGGCTGAAGAAGGAGATGAAGACGGCGGAGGCGATGGACGCGCCCGTGTTGTGAGCTTTATGGACGGGGAATCCACTGTTGGACATGGACGAGATGATGAGGCCTCGTATAACCGAAATGTCATCCAACGACCACATGAGGTCTGCTTGATGGTTTTTCTTCATAGGTAACCAGTCTAGGTAGTAGAATTCGAACCGGCTCTGCCTTTGTTGAGGAGTGTCGATGTGCTACGAATATGACTGGGATTTCCCCTGGTCAACGTGTTGCTGACCGCTACGTTTTGTATACTGAGTTCATCATCACGGGGAGTGGGATAGCTTGATCTTTCGTCCATTCCATCTACTCGATTCGGCATCTCATCGAGGCGTCTGGTAATGTTTGAAAGGTATAAATAAGTGAGCAAGATTCCGACCATGAACATGCCAATCATAAACAAGGCATCAGATGTCATAAGATGTTGGGCTGTGGGAGTGTTGAAGGGCATGGACTGGAATTGACGCCACGTTGAATGATGCACAGTCCGACAAGGATGTTTCCGAGGAAAAGTAGCGACGGTCGAGGCAAGAAAGTCACCCGAGATATCAACCAATGCAGGTGGCAGCTGGTGATACCATCAAAGGGGGTTCAAAACAATCCGCCCTGGTGACCAGTTTGTTGAATGCATCTCAACATATATCTATAATGGTTCTGCCCATAGTCGCGGAGACCATGGTCGGCGTCCCATCATAGTGAGCTTGTCATGGACACGTTTCGACTCCAGTCAACAGGTAACATACCCCTAGAGAATAGGAGAATGTTCCTTTCTGTTAGTCGACAACCCCTATTTGCCGGGCTTTCGCAATCAAGGGCCGGGGATAAATCTTTATCACTGGTTAGCAATCTTGATTACAATCAAGCAGTGCCTAGGCGTTGTGGCAGAGATCAGTTCAGCCGTCATCGACCGAGACTGAGTGAGCTCGGCAAGGTTCTATATCAGAATTCATCCGTAACCAAAGAAATCGAGGGAGACGACGGGCAACGTCCGAATGCCTAGATATGAGGATTCAGGCTAGAAAACAACGACGGACCATGCGATATCTGTCGTGCGCTGTCGGAATCATGCCGACGGGTTCTGGCCAAGCTGGTCTTTCTCCACGGGTTATCTAGTGAGTCCGTGGTGGCAGTGCAAGCAGTCCGAGACTCCGAAATGCTGTTGAAAACAGGGAATCGAGGTGACATGGTCGGTTGAAGGTGTCTCGTATCGGAAGCGAGTGTTGGGATCACGCCTCAAAACGCTTCGATATGAAGCTGCATGGAAGAGCCCTGGTCCGTTGCATGGCAGTCGCATTTGCTAATATGCAACCGTAAATGTTGAGGATAAGACGTTGAGCACAGTCCACGTAGGTACTCCTATCTCGGTCATCGGCCGTGCGTTATAGTAATGGTTATGACGCTTGCCGAGGCTCCCCCGAGGTCCTGACTCGGATGCCGTAACAATAATGCGATACGAAGTGGCTCCAGCACCCCGGAATCAAAGAAACTGGTCAGTGGCCACCTGCGACAACATCTGGGGAATTCCTGGGGGCGTTGTCCAATCTTCAGACTTTCCCACGATAATCGTGTCGTATATCTCCGCATCGACGAGAATATCCCGGGCTGGGGAAGCCAGGATCATGTATGAATTCCGAAATAAGGTTGTATATGACGCTGGGGTTTCCAAGTCCGAGTTGCAACGTCGCAGCTGGCCGGCTCGCACGGCTAAACCATGCCTAAAATGGGCCGCTCTCGTGGATTTTACCGAGTGTGCGGCAAGGAAAGTCGGCCGAACGACCAATGGGAGGATGGCATTCGTAATGGAATCTGGCTCTGGAGTACTCCATTGCCACCGAGAAATCCTTCCAGTCGGCCTGCTACCCTCCGACTTGCTGCCGAAAGAGAACTCGGGATCCCACTGATTATGCTTAAAAAGGCTTCCAGATTCCGGCCTAGATAGGCTCTGATGTGGGAAAGCTGATGCACAGTTTGGGCTTTACAAGGTCCTCGATCTCGTGCTGATCCTGATCGCAGACAGCTGCCAAGGGCCCCAAGCTTTAAAGCTTTTAGCCAGCAAGAGTTGAGGGCAGAAAGTCAAGCCTTGACTCGGGATCTGGGCGCGCGCTTCAGGGCTGAATTCGCCGATCCGAGGGGCATGGGAGACGGAGGTTGGCCGAAGGTCAGACCATGGTTCTCCACAGACATTCCACTCCCACAGTGTTGACACCGGAGATATGCTCAGATTCGTCCGAGGATCTGCCGTTCGTAGAATATTCTCTGTGCGTCGCGGTCGATGGCTGTTACGGGCTATGATGTAGGGATTACGGTTCTGGTTTGCGGCGCAGAAAGGTGTAGAAAGAAGCCTGTATCAGGCGGACTACGGCCTCCGCCACCACTTTCAAGCAGCTTGAAAGCATCAGGGAGTCAGAATTGCTGACCGGACATACGAATGTGCGGTGGGGCAACGCTGCCACGGTACAAGCTGGAAGAGGTGCCCAGTTTCCATTCCGTCACCCCTCCGTGGTACTGGGACAGTGCCTGAGACTGGACCCAGACAATTCGCCCGCGTGATGAGAAATTCTGCTTCGATGGCCCTCTCCATCATCCCCCTCAGTCTCACCGGCTGCGTGGGGACACCGAGATGGGGTTCATTGAGACTAGATTGAGGGGATGACTGTTAGGGCATCTTCTCCACGGGGTCTACCGTCTCGTATAAGATGTCGAATTCTCTTCCCCCCTCTGCTGCTGTCAGAAATTTCTCCAGCTCCCTCACACTCGACCTGAGCCTTTTCAGCCATACTCACCATGTCTGACCGGGTTACTACCATCTTCGGCGCCAGAGGGAAGCTCCTGCACTCTCTGCAGGTGCTGCTCATTGGCGCACCGGCCTTCATCGTCTTTGGTTACAACCAGGCCGGCTTGGGTCCCCTCGCCACACTTGACAGCTGGGTGTCAACGTTCCCCGAAATCGACACCGTCCACACTACCGGTATTGAGAAGAGCAACAACTCGACAAAGAAGGGTGCCGTAATTGCTGCATTCCAGATTGGTGCCCTTATCGGAGCCCTTTCCACCACATACCTGTCCGACAAGTTGGGTCGCCGAATGACTATCTTCATTGGTGCCATCTTGACCATCATTGGGCAGGTCCTGCAGGTGGCATCGTACGGTGTCGCTCAGTTTGTCGTCGGCCGTGTTATCCTCGGTCTGGGTACCGGTCAGTTCAGTGTTGCCGTTCCGGTCTTGCAGACTGAATCCTCTTCTGCAAAGAACCGTGGTCAGCATGTTATCATTGACGGAATGTTCATGTGTCTGGGTTATTCCCTGTGCAACTGGATCGACTTTGGCCTGAGCCGGATTGACGAAAGTACAAACCAGTGGCGGGTACCCCTGGCTATCGCCCTTCTTCCCTCGCTCATGATCTTACTCTCTGTCTTCTTGTTCCCCGAATCTCCTCGATGGCTTGTGCAGGTCAACCGCATTGAGCAGGCCGAACGGAGTCTCTCTGCCCTCAAGGGCGATGAGGCTTCGTCGGAGGAAGTCCGTGCTGAAATTGCCGGTATTCAGACTAGTCTCGAGTTGACTGCGAACTCCAAAGGCTCGATTATGGACATCTTCAAGGGAGACGACGAGGATAAGCTGCTGTATCGATTCGTTCTCGTCATGATGCTGCAGTTCTTCCAGCAGATGTGCGGTGGAAACCTTATCTCGGTGTATGCGTCCACTATCTTCGAAGAAAACCTCGGCATGAGCGAGAGCCTGGCCAAGATCCTGGCCTCGTGCGCCCTGACCTGGAAATTCCTGTGTTGTTTCATTTCCTTCTATGCCATCGATCGTCTCGGTCGTCGTGTTTGTTTCATCGTCAGCGGTACTGGAATGGCCTGCTGCATGATGGCAATGGCCATCACCAACAGTATGGGCACTGACAACAAGGGCGCGTCTATCGCCTCCGCCGTCTTCATCTTCCTCTTCAACCTCTTTTATCCCATCGGTTTCCTTGGTGGCAACTTTCTTTACTGCTCAGAAATCTCGACTCCGCGTCTCCGTGTTGCAATGTCGGCAATGTCAACGGCGAACCATTGGTTGTGGAATTTCGTTGTCGTGATGGTGACTCCGGTGGCCCTCGACACAATCGGGTACAAGTACTATGTCATGTACACCGTTCTTTCAGCGTGCATTCCAATTGGCGTGTACTTCTTCTACCCGGAGACCATGAACCGAAACTTGGAGATGATCAACCAAGTTTTCCGCGAGGCGTCGTCGCCGTGGGAAATCGTTTCGATGGCAAGGAATCTTCCGCAAGGAGAGGTTGCCGAGGCGCAGCTCGCGGCTGTTCACAAGAAGGACGGCACCGAGGTGGAATTGAAGGAAGAAGCATAGTTTTAGAGCGATTTGAACCTGTATATATCACGATGTGTCAACGACGAAGAATGATGAATTTTGAAGTTATCCCAAGTTCTGCTCCGATTTCACCCGTCGCCAAGCCACTTTCGCTCTAGCGCTCGGAACTGTACCTAGTCCCGTGTGTCCATATCCGAACACCTTCGGGATGCCGAATCGTAGCCCGCTTCTCAATAGACGCATCTGCGGTGTCTTATATAACTTATTTATTGCCAGCATCATGTTCCCGAAGCGAAGAAAAATCTGCCGGAGCTGTCCTTGTCCGTATGCCAGGACCTGCACTATCCGGACAAGTCAAGCCCGGCCCGGGCTTATTTCCGGGCGGTGAGTAGGTTTCAGGCAGTATCCCCCGGCCTATGCGCTATTATCGAAGCCTGCCTTGTTTGGCATCAATCAAAAAGACCGCGAAAAACGCGATAGAATCTGATGCTTTCGCCTTTACCGATGTCTATGTCGGTAATTCACTGCCACCGCCTTGCATTCCCGTCTTTGACTCGATACCAAGAGACGGGGGTCGGTCCTATGATCACGAAAGGTCCGTTGCGGAGCTACGAAACCCCCGTCGGAGGACGAATGGATGAAACACCAAAAAACAACTCGCTGCGTGTTATCTACATCAATTATGAGACAAACGGAGCTTAGGCCCCTGCATCATTTTGATGCTCCCCCATCAGCTCGTTTTCGATAGCCTGCCTCCGCGCCCGCTCCGCACTGCTCGAGTTATCCTTGAAAACGGCGTCCATCTGTTCCAAAGTTCGACCGCTCGTCTCCGGAACGAAGAAGAAAGCCCAGATAAAGGCGAGGATACAAAACACGGCGAAGAAGACGTATGCACCGTAACCGGTGTCCTGGATTAGTGGTGGCGTGATGAGGCCCTACTGCGGTTAGTACGCCATTGATCAAACGAAGAAGGGTGACTCACGATGATGAAATTGAATAGCCAGCTACCGCAGGTCGAAAGAGCGACACCTTTGGCTCGAAGGAACGAAGAGAACACCTCTGCGATGCGTTAAAACGGCTCAGGAAGCTATCAGGAAAGGAAGCCTTACCAGCCGGCAACGCCCAACCGACCGATCCCCACGTCCCGCCAAACGCGAGCATATACAAGAACAGGAAAGCAACGCTGGTCCATCCTTGGGTTCGATGAGCGGGCCAGTTGTCTGAGTAAATGCCTACGAGAGCGGCGATGATAATATGCGAAATGCCCATGATGGCGGCACCCCAGAGCAAGAGAGGACGACGACCGAAGCCGTCCATCATCCAGAAACTGGCACAAACTCCGACCAGTTGCGTGACGTTGATGATGCCGGACATGAGAAGCTGCATGTCGTACTCAAGGCCCATGGTCTCGAACAGCGTGGGCGAGTAGTAGATGAGAGCGTTGATGCCAACAAATTGTTGAAAGAACATGACAAGAACTGCAACCTGCGTCCTTCTCCAGCAACCGCTCTTGAAGCAGTCGGCCCACCCGGCCAACTCACGGAGTAAGCCGTTCTTGGCACCCGGCCCTTGAATTGTGGGATGTTTCTCGGCGTTCAGTTCCTGATGGAAGCGGACGTCAATTTTGATATCCAGAAGCTCCTGCTGAATACGATGGTCGGTAGCGGGCAGCCGACGTAGTCTGCACAGGCTCTGAAGTGCCTCGTCGTTACGCCCCTTGGAGGCTAGCCAACGAGGAGAAAATGGGAGTACCGTGACTCCTCCTAGCAAGACGAAACTCGGGATCATCTGCAACAAGAATGGGAGTCTCCATGACCAGTCACCAGCCATGAAGCGTGTCCCGTACGTAATCCAATAGGCAATGACGATCCCAAGCACAATGCAAAACTCCTCAAGGACAAGCAATGCACCACGGCATTCAGGAGATGACACCTCGCTGATATAGAGCGGCGCAACCTGATTTGAATGTTAATTACCGTAATGGACGGCGATTTTGCCGAGTGTTGGGTACAGCAGCACATGGGGATCTTACCATCGACAGCATACCAATGCCGACAC
Source organism: Aspergillus incahuasiensis (assembly GCA_003719405.1). Lineage (NCBI taxonomy): Eukaryota > Fungi > Ascomycota > Eurotiomycetes > Eurotiales > Aspergillaceae > Aspergillus > Aspergillus incahuasiensis. Next base: position 37,463 of record RHLP01000127.1, on the reverse strand, counting down.
CGCCGATCGTCCGCCCAACGGTCAGCATGGCATAATCCACCGCAGCAGTCTGCAGGACCGATCCGACGATGAAAATAAGCACGGCAACCACAATAGAGTACCTCCGGGAAATCTTGTCGGCAAGCCATCCCTGGTTGAGAGCACCAACGAAAGCACCCAGCTCAAGCATAGCCGTCATGAGACCCTTCCAAAATCCCGAACCCGGATGGCCATCGGCAACCTCGACGAACCGGTCAAGGAACTGCTCCATCACAAGCGTGACAGAAATGACACCCTGATCATAACCGAATGTCAACCCTCCTAGAGTTGAACACGCGGCGCAAAGAAGAAGGAAAGGGTTCGCAATAACACCGCGGAGGCCCGGTGGGCCGTATGGCTCGCGATGGCGGGATAGTTCGGCATGCTGAATGTCGGCCTTGATGGAAGACTGGCTGTCTAGGATCGAGGATTGGGGTCTTATCTGGGTGTTCTCGGCTTCGACCTTGTCAGCCATGTTGGTTGTGAGTAGGGAATAGATAATTGTGCTATCTCTGTAGCCTGTATGTAGAGCAACACACCGAAAAAGAAGGGACGCTGGATGTATTTATGGTCGGGCCAAGACCGAGGATGTCACGGCGAGTCCTGCTTTTCAGCACGCACGCGAGCCGGTCAAAGGCCGATCGAAGCCTTCCAAGGCCTTGACATGCGCACGTTACATGGAATCGGAGAGAATCGAGAGGCCGGGGTGACGATCTGGGGTGACAAGGGGGCTGCCAGTCCAATAGGAGCGCGAAGAGCACGTCTCCAAGCTATACGACAAACCTCATTGGACAGCGAGACCAAGGCGCACATTGACTTCGCTCTAGCTGAGTCTGGGATAGTGTGTTTCTACGAGCTGCGGCAGTTTCGACCAGATTCGAGAAGGGCTGCTGCTTTTCGCCTTGGACCTGGCTGAACGACGCATCCCAAGTCGGCCAGCGAATAACCCAACCTCTCCGAAACTACTCAGCAGCTCGCCGATTCTCCATATATGATTATGAAGTCCTCCAGCAACTCCACAACCCGCGCAACGGACTGAGATAGCGGGGAAACCCCATGGGGTATCCTCGGGCAGCGCCGAGCAGATCCTTCCCAATGCGTGCGCCTTTGCGGATTCCAGTTTCCGACGCCTACGCCGGACGTCATCGACGCCCCAGAACGCTGCTGCTGCTCATGGGCTTTTGCCTTTTCCAGCAAAAGAGGATAAACAGCTCCGGGCCACTCTGTCGTGTGATAGGCTGCTGCAATAATTGCCAAACCCATATCCGGCGCCGGCTGTGTGTTCAGCCACGTCCCTGAAGCTCCCTATCATTTCCCCGCTCACCCTGCGGCAAGACCACTCTCTCCGATACCCTAAAAATGGGCTACGGCGAAACCCCGCAATATTTCTTTGACGTTTGCCGGTATCAGTGTTAAGATTACGCGGAGTCGTAAGAGGCCCTCAATTGCGCCAGACCCCAAGTATTGGTAACGCTAGCATTCCAAGTATGGCTATCCACAAAGTATATCGGCACCCCTCCAACATACCCCCAAATCAAAAGGCCAATATCCCACTTGCCCAGGAGACAAAACCACCAACATTTCCTGTTTCCTGCACAAAGGACCCCTAGTCCCGCCCCGTAATCTCAATCGCCGTCCAGCGAAAGCTGACCGAGTGTCCGACATCCGTGAAGACCCCCAAACTGAACCCCTCCTTATCAACAACCGGCCCGCCATTGCTGAGGAAGTATATCCAAAACTGCCTGAACGCAGTGCGCGGGTCGGCGCCTAGATCCGGCGTGATCTGCACATGCGGCACCCGGTTGAAGCGCCGCTCGAACGAGAAGCGCGTCGGCCGGCCGTCGGAGTAGCGCGTGATGTGTCCGATGCCGCCTTCGGCTTGGCCGATCGCGCCGTGCGTGTATAGGTGGTCTGGGGTGCGTTAGTAGTTGGGTGTGAAGAGGAGGGGTTGAGCGGACGGACCGTGGCAGTCAGACATGGTCGGCTCTTGATGTTATAGCGTAGCGTTTGTGTCGGGTGAGGAGATACTGTCTGTCTCTGGAACTGTACGGTATGCCTTTGGAACCGAAGGAATGCTCATATATATACCCCGACCAGGTTCCCGAAGAGAGAGCCATTCCAAGCGTTCGTTCTGTCGAACCTGAGTTCAGCTGATGAACTCCCCCGGTCCCCATGGCTGGCTGGAGGTATGGTACGGACACTAAAAGCGTTTTCAGCTGGGCCGAGCGGACCTCAGCCCTCCACCTTCTTGAGGGCTTTGGATACGAATCCCTCCCAAGGACACCATCCAATCGCCAATCCCTGTTCTCTACACAGCATCTCAGGTATGCCCGGATCCGTTGTGCCCGGTACAGGGGCGTAAGCACCTATGCTTGCTTCCAGACCAACAGTTCGTGCGCAAAACGCCACTGCCAGCAGATTGCCGTGGCTACCTGGCTCAGCCAAGCCATCGTTCGTCAGCTGCACGCGACGCTGGTTCAATGCAGCTGCATACCCATGGCACCATTGACTATTCCTACGGCGCTTTGGATTACTCCCCACGACGGCGTTGTTAAACAATATTTTAGCAGGTCTTGATTATACCGCCTTATCCTCTCAGCTACGGCGGGCCTGATGTGCGCCTTTCGTGCCTTTTGCGGCCATCTTGGTAGCATATGAGAAACGTGCCGTTCGACTAGGCAAGACAAAAGTTTGATGCCAGAACCAAATCGGGACATCTACTGGAATTCCGACATGACTGGGGAGTATCTCGTGACTGCCAACCTTACTCTTTGACAATGGCTTCCGCGCTTGCAGAATACCAGGATCACTGCCGATTAACGAGTTCCCTACGTCCACATCCAAGTCTGCAATTAAAATCCTTGTTACAACGACGAAACGATAGTGTTTTTTTTTTTGTTGTTGTTGTGTTTCCTGGTGCAACCCGACCAGCAGAACAGCAAATGTAACCGACATAATGAACATACTACATACTGCGCCTGGGGGCTGAACATCGCAGTTGGTCAGCAAATCCATCGGCATCTCAAAGTCCCTTGGTTAGCCTCCGAAATTGACGCCGGAGGCTGCGCCTAGACGGAAGAATTCTATCTCGTTTATTCCGTATTTCTTCAATCCGCAAGCCTAAGTGAACCCCGGCCTGGTAAAAACATTGTATTCTATGCCCTCCGGTTGAATGTCACAGTTGGCCAGAAAATCCAACGGCATTTCAACCAAAGCCCCCTTGATGGCTGAGAGCTCTTCTTTGATTTCGCTTAATCCCTGCTCGCCGCTGGAGAAGTTGGATTCGCAAACATGCCCGGGTAGGAGCTTCAATGCTGCTGACTGATACCCATCCCAGTCCGTCACGCTGTTGTCTGGAATCGAGCTAAAGACTTTTCGGAAGGCAACAGTATTCCGCCGCGCTACCTGGCCCCAGTACTCAAGAAAACAATCGCTTAGCGGGTCCGCCACGAGAAGGTCCTCGGCCGTGTCATAGTCGTAATCAATGGGCATGAATGGCGGCATAAAGTTGCCGTCCGGTTGCCCCATATCCTGCGAAGGCAAAAGACCAAGGTGCTTTCGGAACAAGTACCGGCGAAACGTGGCAGCAAACTTGCTGGCTTGAAAGGGCTCACCATGCATAGTTGAGGCCAGCGGAGTTTTATCCTCGACGATGACAGCAAGTTCAGAGTCTCGGCTTCCTTTGAGCGATCGGTCATTCAAATTTGCGGAGCCACACAGGACCACCCTATCATCTGCGATCAGGAGCTTGCTGTGAACATATACTTCCTCTTCTACAAATGCGTCGATCTCAGGATGAGCCATGTCGTGCGGCCATGGGACCGTTCTGATGTCTGGACCGTGCAGCATGCAACAGCAACTGACGGTATCCCACTCGCAAACAAGCTCTGCTCCAACCTCATTGTTGGAGTGGAGGCCGATTGGATGGGACGGATCTTCATACACGCGGTTAGACTTGAGGCGGTCGTAGCTCCTCAGGTTAAAGAACCGGATGTAGTCGTCGGGATTAAGACCGGCTTCTCTGATCCTGTCAAAGACGCTATAGCCGCCGCGATTGATAGAGTTGAATTGCAGCTTCATGAGCGCACGCGGTATCGCACCTTTGAATGGGGCGGAAAGGTTTCCAGGGAATGCAGGCAATGCCGGCAACACAACAATGACCTTGAACGGCTTTTCCTCCCGCGCAGCCCGCAAGATGCGCGACACAAAAGCCTCGCCAACCTTATTCCAGACAGTCTCATCCTCGCCTCCGGCGCAGGTGATGAAGAACTGCTGCTCCAGGTAGACAAAGTATTCACTCTTCGCTATGATGTCGATATAAGCATTGTAGATGCTTTGTTCGGTGTTTGTATCATTGCTCCACCAGCACGAACTTCGCACAATCTGGCAGTCCATGTTTGATTCAGTGACGGTTCGACTGTCCGCTACAAAGGCCCTTGGCGGGAAGAGACGGTCAATTTGCCCTCCTGTCTTGTATTTTGCGAAGCAGATATAGTTCCACCGGTGAACAAAATGCTGACAGAGATCGACGACCGCAGGCCCGGTCAGACTGAGCGAGGTATCCTCCCATCCCATGCGAGGAGTGATTGTCCGGTTCAAGCTGTTTCTCTCCCAGTGCTCCAGGTCCTCATAATCACCCACTCGGGCGTTATTATAATCCTGGCCAGGAAAGATGGTGGGCATACGATGAGGGTGAGAGTCCGCGATCGGATGTTGGACCATGTCCCATCGACCAAAGGAAAGATCAATGCCACCGATGAAAGCCAAATGTTGATCAACAACGACCAGCTTCTCGTGATGAGTCCAAATCAGTTCCGAGAGCCCATGTTGGACAAAAAATCCCTGGATGTGCCAGTCGGGAAGATCGCGGATTCCCCGATCCCCCCTATCGGCATACTGTTTCACTCCCTCATCCTGGAAATGCAAGTTGAATCCAAGATTGTGGTCGGGGTAACGGAGGACGGAGATGTTCGGATGGAGGCTACTCAGCACGCGTTCCGAGTGTTGCGAATTCACTATCCAATTCGTTAGAAGCCGGGATATCTCAGCGATCCGGCAGCGTACAGCACATGGCAACTGGAATCTCCCTGAACAACACCACGCGGACCATCACACCGCGCGTCGCTGCCGCTTTGAGCATGTTATCGAGCCGGTACTTGCTGTTCATCGATGGTGGTCGTCTGAGATACACTTCTGGCGATACCCACCCTGCAGGGTCAGCATAAACCATGACACTTGAGAATGGGAGAGCACGTACATCCCATTATCCAGATCGATTCTTTGGCTGTCTCCAGTGCCTCCGAGACGGCCCAGAAATAGGCGCAGCCAGCGACGTGGAACTTGACATTGTTTCCTTGGCGAATGCCCGCGAAACTCGAGTATCGATGGTCAGTCGTAGGGTTGCCACCCGGCACATCTTGCGGGGAAAATGCCATGCTGCGATGACGGGCGTGTATGTAGCGGATGAATGATCGAAACCATGACGTTTGAGATGACGGATCACATAGGGGGAGTTCGAAAAGAGAAGGAGCCACTGTACACTCAGCGTGGCAGGTGCGCGGCGGGAGAGGACCGCGGGTTAGAATGGAGAGCTTTTCGCTCAGGCTGGGAGAGGTATCACCGCGCTCGCCCTAGCTGCCTCGAGTGCGCATCTCGATCTCCAGCAACCAAAGGCAGGAGTTGTTGAAGGCCTCTGGACTTTGGAGCCTCGATTTCTCCCGAGCGACAGCATGTCGACCAAGGGAACGCCACCGTCACGGTAGGGCAACCGGCAAATCAAACGGCATAATAAATAATCAGCGATGGGTATGCAAGCTTAGATGACGCAGTTCCCTATACACAAAACAAGGGGGACGACCGATATGAATCGGCACGGAGCAGACCCGCAGTCTAGCCATGGTTCGCTTGATGAGCCCCGATCCCCCCAATTTTGGGCTTCAGCGACCATACGCAGCACGTCGCGTGATCAAGGTATTGAGAGTTGTCGGGAATTGCATGGGCAGTTCATAATTTTATTAGCGCGGCGAATTCTCACGGGTGGGCTTTTCATCAAGGCCAGCCACCGTGGTGGACAACAGCCGCGAAGATCGACACACCCTGCAGGGCCGGAGCCCAGCACACGAATCATGCCGCTTCACGAAATACGGAAGAGCCGGAGACTGTTTCATAATGCAAATTGACTTTCGTCAGATCGGATGCTACCTTCCCAGCACAATGGTTGCTGCGATCAGATCCGCCGTTGGCCCAAACATGGCCATTATTGTTTCGTTCGACGACACAGCTCTGAGCTGCCCCTGAACAACAGACCCTCATTCAAACTCGTGGCATGGGCTCACCCCTTCACGCGGCTGAGAGTGAACCCTTTTGCGTCGGAGGCTCGAAAATCTCCATTAAATAGAGTTGGCCTAGCAGAGGCTCCACCTGCCCTGGCCAGATGGCGACGATCCGCTCCTTTTCGCCGTGCTCGAGCTGCTTCTTAAGAGATCAACGCGCTGATTTAAAAAGGTGGAAGGCTACTGCGCTCTTCGCCAGACGCGTTGCGTGCGGCAACCATGGGCCTCCTCGACAACCTGCCGCCTCTCGATAGCATTCCACAGTGTGCTGTATGTTTGGTGTCTATGGGCTTCTTCGCGATCTCGCTAACAGCGATAGCTACCATGCATCACTGACGCGGTATCGAAGGCGTCATGCGAAATGATGGACGTCGAGTGCTTCTGCCATGATCCAACCATGGCCAAGGCGCTGGAGTCGTGCGTGCTACAGAGCTGCTCGGTTATGGATATCTTCAGTAGGCAGCCATTTCGGCTTCTTCTACTCCTGATAAACTAACCACCACAAAGGTTTGAGAAGATTTTCCGAAACGGTCTGTGGTGTCCCACCCAAAGCCCCAACCGAGGCGCTCCTCGTCGTGAGCATTACTTTTTTGGTCATCATGATCATCTGCGCCCTGTTGAGAACTGCCGCCCGCGTCATGAACCGCAATTACGGCATGGATGACCTCGCCATTAGTCTGAGCCTGGGCATTGCTATTGCAGTCGCCGCCCTTATTTTCCGGGGTTAGTACGTGTTTCCGCATCTCAAGTCCTGTACTTACAAGTTATAGCCGAAAGATACGGTGTCGGCAAGGACATTTGGAACATCCCGCCCCCCGATATCAATCATGTCCTCTACGTGAGTTGCCCCGTATGCCCTCGCTGTAGCTAGCCTGACTTTAGATGCTATAAAGCTCTTTATGGTCTCGACAGCCCTCTACCCGCCGGTCATGTCGCTCATCAAGATCTCGATGTTATTGCTCTACCTGCGGATCTTCCCGCATCACAAACTGCGCGTCGCCACGTATATAATGATAGCTGTTGTCAGCATGTGGGGAATTGCATATACTTTTGCAATAATATGGAACTGTTCTCCGCGAAGCTATGCGTGGTTGAAGTGGGATGGCGAGCACCAGGGTTCCTGTTTGAACCAGATGGCCATGCAAATCTCCCATGCTATTCTCAACATTGTGTTTGACGTTATTGTCATTTGTCTACCACTGCCCGTTCTGTTGAAACTGAACATGTCGAAGACAAAAAAGACAGGCGTCTGCTTGATGTTCCTGACCGGGCTGATGTATGTACTGTTCCATTTCCTTTACGCCCGTCGCTAACCTCCATCAGTGTGACTGCGATAAGTATTGTACGACTAACAACAACCTTCGACTTCTTAAAGTCACAAAACCCGACAAGTGAGTACCCAATCTTTGATCTCAAACACTGTTCTAATAGGCTTTTCAACTGCAGGAGACTTCGTCCCCGTCAGCGTCTGGAGCGTCCTCGAGATCGACCTGGGCATCATTTGCACTTGCTTCCCCGGCATACGCGCCCTTCTGAAGACCTTTATCCCCGGCTGCGGAAGTGATGATAATTCATTCGACTATGACTACGACTATGACACATCACAAGGCGCAACAGGCGAAGGCTCAAGAAAGCGCCATGACAAGTCGTTCAACCTGAGTGTCGACAGCAACGGCAGAGTACGCCCAAGTGCTAGAAGGGACCGCAACTCGTTCGTGCCTCTGCCTGATTTGCCCCCATCGCGGAATGGGTTTGTCAGTCATATGCCCCAGGAATATATGATTGGGGGGAGGCAGAGATCGTAGAGCGATCTATGGTCATGCTGGTCATGGCCCGTCTTACCTTGCATTGACAACGGATGTTGGACAGTTGCGATAATGCATAACGATCATCTAATCACGTCGCAAGAGCTCCGATCTCTGCACGATAGCCGATACCCCAACCTCAACATAATCTACTACAAATTTACCTACCTTTTTTGAGGCCCGAGACTTCACCTTCGCATGCACAGCGCCGTTTATCACTAGGAATCCCTACTGGAATACATAGTCTCCGATCAAGATGCATCGCAGTCGTGCTCGGATCGAAGGGATGCCTCGAATGGTGACATACGCAGAGAAATCATACCGCCCCGTGGTCAATGACCCTCTGTATCCATGGTGATCATTTAAGTATCCGATGAACGGCCCAGTTATACAAACCATTATTCCAATGTGTTTACCTTCGGCCATGCCGAGTAGGTTCATACTTCAACATCACTGAACCATGGGCGAACCCGAAATTAGCCTCCGGCCGAGACCCCCGAGTGATATTACCGCCGAGACTGAGAAGCCGCAGGGCCCAGGACAAAAGCATCCTTCGGCATCCCGAGTGAGGCTCACGCCACAGACAACGCGTGCTACAAGGCCGATCTGCCGTCGCTGGGGCCAGTCTCGACTCTGATACTCAAGCCACCCAGTCGCAGTCACAGGTGGACGATAAGCATGCTTGATGAGCTAGGTGTGACTCATCGCTTAGCTAGGCATCCGGATGGTGAAGTAATGTTCACAAGCATCTCCCCAGCCCAACCTCACTGTGAACGAGCGAGGGCTACGTAATCCTCTGGGGCCCTGGGGCTCTGGGCTTGGCCGCTGGAGCCAGTGGTGGCGCAGGCAGCCACAGGGGTCCAAGGCCCGTCCGGGTCCGAGGGCATCTTGGAATCGGCGTCGCCGACAGTCCGGTACGCGTGGGCAAAGAAGTTCTAGAACAAAACTGTGCACCCTGGTTCCTGAGCCCAACAATCCACTGCCTTCTCCACCGTGGATCACAACCCCAACACTCCTGGCCCTGAGCCGTGCATGAGGCGTCTACGGTAACGGTCCAGGTGGGTTGCTATCTATGATGTATAGCCAGATTACAGATCCTCGACGTAATTTTGACATGGAGAGATCCCGGAGGGTAGGTATGCCAGTACGGTGCCTGGTGTTCACTTGTTGCGATAATCATCCTTGGGCTGTGTTTGGTCGAAAGCTCTTATCCACAGCAACTGGTAAGGCGATTGATGCACAACCGACAGCTCAAGGGAGGGATCCACCCCCCGCTTTTGTTACTGCATGCTAGGTCATCAACATGACAGATTCGCCTCGAACCCTGATAGATCGTGTACAGCCGATTATCGTACGGAACAAATGCCCCAACTCTTCTTTGGCCAACTTGTCCTCACGTGCCCGAAATGGCTGCAAGATATCTAGCCTCTATCACACAACGGGAATTCTATATCTGCATCTCACTCTTGCATCTGGCGCTAATTACAGGAGGGACATCTGGGGCGTACCACCGTGCCAGCAAACGCGCCATGTGACGAATATGATACCGATGTTAGTCCTGACTGCATTCTGGGATTATAGCTAGAAGGGACCAGCCAAAAGGCTTCGTGGAGAGCTGAATGAGGGGTTGGGCGTGGGTCTAAACACCAGCCCGACTAGCCTGCCCTATATCAAATCAGCATATGGAGGACCGCGCATGGCGCCCGTCCACAATAGCTCGGATATCTCGTCTTGGGAGCGGGAAACGCCAGGATAGCACTTCGGTGTCCAGAGGAAGATAGAATGGCTCAGATGATTGTGACGTGTACCATAGTGGCTGTTTGCTTGATCCCCTAATTCTTGACTGTGACCTGTTGAGACAACGGTCTTTTCCAGCCACTCGCGAGCCTTCCCCGCGTCGTTAGTCCACTGTAAACGGCGATGCACACCAATCACACCATCAGTGTCCGAGCATATGTGTCCTTGGCGTCTTGGCCGTGGAGCTGAGTCGAGCCAGCCCTAAGTCCATTGCATGGTCAGCTTGAGGCGGAGCTGAAGGACAAGACACCGTGAGCCCAGCCAAGCACCTAGTTAGACGGACCAGGTGAAGCACTTGCACTGCCACATGCCCATAGCTTTGTCCACCGTTGTCTCGCTAGGAATTGTTATAAATGCGGCCATGGCCTTCGCGAGCATACCGAGACCAACCAGCAGAACCATCATCGTCCACCAGCATCCTAGAAAAACACCAAAATGGGATCCAACGCTCCAACCACTGAGGAACGAGGCGAAGAGATCCTCGCCGTCTTCTCGACGGCGTTCGGGTCCCTCCTCGCCGCCGACCCAGCAGCCTTCCAAGTCAAGTTCCGCAAGATGGCCGCCTCAGCCTTCGCCTTCTACCGGGGCACAGCATCCCTCTTCTACCACGACCTCGAAGCCCAAGCCCAGGCCCAGGGCGACGCCTTCTTAAACGACCAGTCCAGCAACATCTGGATCCACGGCGACCTGCACGCCGAGAACTTCGGCACGTACATGGACTCGCACGGCCGTCTCATCTTCAACGTGAATGACTTCGACGAGGCTTACGTCGGCCCCTTCACCTGGGACGTGAAGCGCTTCGTCGCCTCAATCGCCCTCATCGGGTACTCCAAAGCCCTCAGCGACAACCAAATCACCCGCCTCGTCAAGACATACGCCACCGCATACCGCGAGCGCATCCACGCCCTCGCCCAAGCCGAGAGCCACCATCTCCCGCACTCCCGCTTCACCCTCGACACAGCCAAAGGCCCGCTCCTCGACGCCCTGCACAACGCCCGCATGCAAACCCGCGTCGGGCTCCTCACCTCGCAAACCGAGATCCACGACTTCGAGCGCCGCTTCACCCTCCGCAGCGGCGCAATCGCGCTCGACGAGCCCACCCGCACCAAAGTCATCGCCGCCTTCCACGCCTACCTCAAAACCCTACCAGAAACAACACTCGACCGCAGCGCCTGCCGCGTCAAAGACGTCGTCGGGCGGCGCGGCGTCGGCATCGGCTCCGCCGGCCTCCCCAGCTACAACATCCTCCTCGAAGGCAAAAGCGACGCCCTCGAGAACGACGTCATCATCTACATGAAGCAGTCCGTCCCCGCCGCCGTCTCCCGCCACGTCGCCAACGCCGCCGCCGCCGCATCCTACTTCCTCCACGAGGGCCACCGCACCGTCATCTCGCAGCGCGCCCTGCAGGCCTGCGCGGACCCCTGGCTCGGCTGGACCGAGCTCGACGGCGTCGGCCAGCTCGTCGCCGAGGTGTCCCCGTACGCGGTCGACCTAGATTGGTCTGAGATTAACGACCCCGCCGAGATGGCGGCCGTCGTGGCGGATCTGGGCCGCGCGACGGCGATGATGCATGCGGCGGGCGACGACGATAAGGTGCATTCGGCGCTCGTGCCGTTTTCGCCGGAGAGGGTTATTGACGGGGCTGTTGAGGCGGCGGGTGGCGGGGAGGCGTTTGTGCAGGAGTTGGTGGGCTTTGCTCATGCGTATGGGGACCGTGCGAGGAGGGACCATCAGATCTTTGTGGATTTGTTTAGGAATGGGCGTATTCCTGGGTTGGTTGTTAATGAGGAGGATTAGGATGGTGGGTACGTCGATGGTAGGTAGTCTCTCTACGGTCCTCGACGGGGAAATATATGGCGATTGTGCTTGAAGAGGAAATGTTATTGACAGTCTGTATTTAGATTCTAAGAGAATCAAATCGTGTCCCTGAAATCTCTTCGCGGTCATCTATTGATTGTCAGGATACCCTTACCATGGGGGGAAGGGACCGGTCTCGTGTTTTTAAATATATCCGGCACGCTCTGCACATTTCCCGACATCCCGACACAACCAGCAACAACAAGGGATGCCGGATATTTGTTAACATAAATAAAATCTAGAGTCCTATTCACAAGCAACCATTGATTAACACCAGCATCACCCAATGATCAAGCGAGCATTGGCAAACGGCGAGATCTCCGGCCAGTCCGACATCGGAAGCGCTCCGAGACCAGCGGAGCGAACCCCGCAAACACCATCGGTTGATCGTTCAAGCGATCTGATATAAACAAACCAAAGACCTTTCTCAGATTACGATATCTATCTATTGAGCATCGTACATAATGACACAAGATAGCGATACTACAGACACCCCGCTGCTCTCGGTCCAGGATGTCCTCCCCCACAACAAGCCGGATGACTGCTGGCTCGTCATCAAGGACGAGGTCTGGGACCTGACGGACTTTGTTAGCGAGCATCCAGGCGGTCCTTCAGGTTCGAACCCTATATTGACTGCCCTTGCTACTGTTCTGGGTCGTTAGTTGACAATCCCGGCAGTCATCGTCAAATACGCCGGGCGAGACGCGACAGACGCGTTCCTGGAAATCCACGCGTTGCCCATCGTGCGCAAAAACCTCTCGATTGAACACTTGAGAGGCCGACTTGACACGTCGACAAGGACACCGCAATGGACAAAAGTCTCACAGGAATCTCAAGCTTCTGCGAAGAAACCCCGCGCCCCCAAGCCCGAGCTGGCCTCGCTGATTAATAGGTGCGTTGTGTTGTCATTTCCTGCATGTGCACTACTCGGATAAATTTCCGACTTCGATCCTGATACTGGTACTGAGACTGATACTGACGACTGCAGCTACGACTTCGAAAAAGCCGCGGCTATAAGTGCGTCTGAGAAGGCGTACACCTTCTACTCGACCGCCGATACCGATTGCTGGACGCGCGACGCAAACGAGGCCATGCTCAAGCGCATCTGGTTCCGGCCGCGGGTTATGAGGGACGTGACGAATGTCGACACCTCGTCGTCCATGCTGGGGATCCCGATGTCGATGCCCTTGTTCATTTGTCCAGCTGGTGTGGGTTCCTTAATACACCCAGATGCGGAGAAGGCGCTGTTTCGAGCGGCGAAGTCAATGGGAATTGTTGAAATCGTATACATACTCTACATGTGATCTTCCATTTGATGTTTATGCACTGCTAATGCTCTCCAGATCAGCACCAATTCCGGACACCCTCTAGGCGACATCGTCGAGCAAGCCCCAGGCTACCCATTCCTCTTCCAGCTGTACCTAAACAAGCAGAAAGACAAATCGCGCGAGCTTCTCCTAAAAGCTGAGTCCCTGGGCTGCACCGCCATCTTCCTCACCGTCGACTCCGCCGGCCGAGGCAAGCGCGAGTCCGACGAGCGCCTCAAGTCCGACGAAACCCTGCGCGATCCAATGACGGGCAAACTCATGAAAGCCGGCGCGGGGCTAACCCGGCTGATGGGCAGCTTCATCGACCAGGGGATGACGTGGGCAGACATCGCGTGGATCCGCAGCGTGACGAGCCTCCCCATGATCCTAAAGGGTATCACGTCCGCGGCGGACGCGCAGCTTGCCATGCAGTACAATGTGGACGGGATCCTGCTCAGCAACCACGGCGGGCGCAATCTGGATTACTCGCCGCCGACGATCCTGGTGCTGCTGGAGTTGCACAAGGTGTGCCCGGAGGCGTTTGAGCGGCTGGAGGTCTACGTCGACGGCGGGTTCCGGCGGGGCGCGGATATAGTCAAGGCGCTGTGTCTGGGGGCGAGGGCTGTGGGGATGGGGAGGAGCTTCCTGTACGCGCTGAATTATGGCACGGAGGGGGCTGAGCATTTGATACAGCGTATGTTCGCCGCGATGGTTTCAAGGATCCCGCGCCTGCTAACCTTTCTTTCTTCCCCCCTAGTGCTCAAGGCCGAAATGGAGGCCGTCATGAAGCTGATTGGCATCAAGGACCTCTCGGAGGTATACCCGGGCTTGGTGAATACAGCCGACGTCGACCACCTGGTGCCGTCTGGGACGAATCATCCGTATATCAAATGGAGGGCGCGCTCGAATCTGTAGACACGTTGTCCGAATACAGCAGTATCTCCGTTCCAGTCGCATGTTCTCTGGTGATGTAGCACCGATCTGCTAAGCTTTTCGGGGGCGTCGCACACGCGGCGCCGGGCCGGAGGTCACCATGACATCGCCATTCGCTGCTGCGGCGGCGAGTACTCGGGTCCGCTAGGCCAGGAGGCTTTCGGTAGCCGTGCGAGCCCAAGGGAAACTTGATCCGGGGCCTCTCGAGCACATGTTGCCCACCATCCCCGGCTGCGCTCTGTCCGCGGACGTTGCCTGGCAGCTGCCAAAGTCGCCGGCTGCTCCGTAGTAGCCGTAGCCCGGTCCGTCCACGGTCTCGGAAACCGCACTGGATAGGCCGGGTTGTCGATATGTGGATGCCCGAGGACCTCGAGGTCAAGTTGTCCAGCCGCGACGGGGTCCGGGGAGCTCGTCCGTGGCGTCGACAATCTGCCAACATGGCGCTGCCACAACGGATGATTATCCCGCCTGGCTGCGTGAGCCACTGCCGGCGCAGGGTCCACGGACCGCCGGGGGGGGTTGCTCAGCGCATACTCCGGACTCTCGCCGCAAGGATGTCAAGCAGCTGTCATAACTGGCACTTCTGCTCCAGGGGGTGCACGTGTGAGTCAAAGCCCCGGTGCGACGCGTCAGCTTGCTCTTGCTAATGGCCATTCTCTGCTTATCAGTGACAGCTTAGGTTTGACCCGGAGTATAGCGAACTCTCGAACTATGACCTCACCCTGACTCCCACTGACGGCGCGTTCATGTGAACCTCCCTGAACCCTAACTGCCAACGGCTGGCTTAAGCTTCTGGAACCTCGTGGGTCCGTGGCAACCTGTCAGGGGTCGATATGTACCTATCAACAACGGGTGCGAGGGCCCACATTCAAGCTTGAGCTCGACGCATGTCATCTGAACGGGCTATCACAGGGCGTTCGCAATACCGGTGGAGCAGATCCTGTCCTCTCGCATCTGGGGCTCCAAGTTAGCCTGTCCGAAGGTCGGGGAGTATCTTGCTTTCCAGCTGTTGCTCAGATTTGACTTCTCGAAGCGAAACCTTCTATATTTGGAAGCTGCAACCCGGGGACTCCGATATTCCCCTTGCGAAAAGACCCGACAACCAGGTAGCTTTCCCAAGTTCTTCCAAGATACATCCAGATACTGCCAGATCTGATTGACCAGTCCGGTCTCCGGGATCCTTGAACGCACGCCGTGGTACCACGATGGCAATTCTAGAACTGCGCTGCGGTGTGGATCATACCTACCTAATCCCAATGTCGCCTGTGAACAAGACCACCAGTTGGGACCTCGATATCGACGTCTCCCAACAACCCGGGAAGAAAACTCAGCTTCGCGTGCCCCGTCGCCGCAGTCCACATGCGTCCAACGGTTCTGTCCGTCTGCAGGGGGGGTTGACATCACAACTTGCCCCTGATACGGGCTTGACTGCAGGCTGTGTGCGGTGCACCTACAGCCAGCTACCCCTGCACCCTGCACCTGGATGATGTGGCATCGAGGCATTTGTGACGTCGATGCTGCCTGTGAAAGATCCGGGATTCGACGAGCTCAACCGACCTACAATCCCGGTGTTTACCTGCATGTCATGGGTATAAAAGCACGCAAAGATCCACTGGGACTTCCTCTACACAAAGATAGAAAACCAACAGACTAAGCACTTCTCTTGCTATTATCCACAGTCAATCGCCCCCCTTCTACAATGAAATCAATCGCAGTCATCGGCGGTGGCTGGAGCGGCTGCCACACAGCTCTAGAGCTCGCCAATGCCGGGCACCAAGTCACCCTCATCGAGAAGGGCTCCGAGCTCTTCAACGGCGTCTCAGGGCAATTCGGCATCCGCATCCACAAGGGCCCCCACTACCCCCGCTCCTCAGGAACCCGAGACAGCTGCCGCCGCACCTTCGAAGCCTTCTGCCAGAAGTACCCGGAGGTGGTCGTCCCCGTCTCGCCCGCCATCTACGCCCTGGCCGGCAAGGACTCAATGGGGATGGAGTCCAAGGTCGACGCAGCGACATTCGGCGACGTCTGCCGCGAGTCCGAGGAGTGCCTGCCCGTCGACGTGGCCAGCCACTGGGGCCCCGACAGCGAGCTCGAAGTCGCGTACCAGCTGGACGAGCCGTGCGCGGTCCTGAACCCGTACCTCAAACACCACTTCCGGGAGAAGCTGTCGAGCGCGGGGATCAGCATCCGCCTCAACGACGAGGTCACGGGCGTGCGGCGCGCCGGCGAGCGCTACTGCCTGTCGACGTCCACGCGCGACGGCGCCTGGTTCGACAAGGTCATCAACGCCACGGGCTACGCCTCCGCCCTGCCGGACGGGCTTCTCTCGAATCTCCCCATCAAGCTGAGCATCCAGTACCAGGCCTGCACCGCGCTCACCTACACGGACAGCACGCCGGGCACAGCGCCCGTCTCCTTCATCGTCATGGACGGCTGGTTCCCGTGCCTGATGCCGTGCATGAAAGACCGCACCACCGTCGGCGAGTACGTGCTCACGCACGGCGCGTACACGATCCTGGGCTCGTACGACACGCCCGCCGAAGCCGGGTTGTGCCTGTCGAATCTCGCCCCGGACTTCATGGGCGGCCAAGTGCGCCCGAAACTGGAGGAGCAGATGGAGCGGTTCTGGCCGGGCTTTACCAAGCGGTTCGTGTACAGCGGGTGGAAGGGCAGCGTGCTGCCAAAGATGGTGACGGACACGGAGTTCCGCAGCTCCGTGGTGTTTGAGGCCGATGGCGTCGTGTATATCTTCCCCGGCAAGATCTCGAATGTCGTGGACGCCGCGGACGAGGTCTTTGCGCTGCTGGATGGGAGTGATACCAAGGTCATTCGGTGTGATGGGTATGGCTATGCGAGAGATTCGGAGCTGAATCGCAGCCGTAAGGAGATTGAGATGCGGCCCACGAAGAAGGATCGGAATACGTGCTTCTTGCAGACCCATCGCGAGATGTGTGTCAAGGCGTAAAGTTAACCTTTACCTATGGCTTTGCTTGGTGGCTTTCTGGCCTTTTTGCCTTTGCTATTGCTATTGCTTTTGCTTCTTATACTATATACTCTACACTCTACACTCTATACTTGATATGACTGCACGAAGAGTAGGCTTACCAATCAACTACTTGATGCAAATATCCATATATCAGTAAACTCACCATGACTTTATGATCAATTGATGGCAAAGATCACTTCGCCACCCCAATTCCACTGCCACATACATGCACGGCACTGATCATAGCTTCGATTTCCATCTCTTAGTCCAAGAATGTCGCACTCGCTTCCGCCTAGGCCGAAGAAAGCCTTTTACAGCCTCGTAAACATTCTGAAATTCGCCAGCCCAGAGTAACGTCAGGACCATGACGATGGAAGTCAACGGAATAGCCACTGCCCAGTAAACCCACTGCCCGCGATTAGTATCACGGATATCAACCGTGTTCATGCCGAAAATACTTGACACGGTACTCAAAGGGAGGAAGATGATTGTCACGACAGTAAAGGCGTAGATTGCGAACTCCTGGCGGCTTTTGTAATTTCTGATCTTTTTCCCGTTCTGATGATCGGTTAGTAGGGTTGGGTTCAAATCAAGGCAAAAAAGGTTTTCACAAGCAGGGTTTGGACATACCATATCTTCGAGTCTCCGAGCTTGAGACGTAAGATGGCTGAAGCTCTCTGCTGTATGATCAAGCAGCTCCCTGCAGTTCTTCGCGAAGCTGCTGCTGAGACTGATATGGCTCCCTTGTGGTATCTGCAGGTATTGAGGGTGCCGATAGTCCTGCAGGTGACTGTCGGAGGCGCTCTTGACGATGTCATTCATTGCACTCCCTGCTTCAAAGTAGCCCGGCTTGGAGGCTTTGATGGCGAATTGTTGATCTGGTTTGAGCTGCATTTCCTCAGGTCTCCACTGCATCTCGTTCCTCGTGCTCGCCTCTGGCCCAGCCAAAGCGTCCATGAGTGCTTTCTGGCTAGCCAGCACGTCTTGTATGCATTTGATTTCCTTGAGTAGAGCGTCGATGCTGTCTTCATGGGCTATGTCGAACTGATCAACTTGTACGCTTTTTTTCTGCTCGTTCCGTTAACACACTTCTTCTTTTTAGATGTTTCTTTCAGGGTAATGTAGTTTCGGGGCGGGCCTAGAACATACCAATTCAGGCAAATACATTGAGTACGACGCCAAAATCTCTTTAAGATCCGTACCCGGAGCCGGCTTGTCCAACAGGTGAAGGCCCATAAGGGTCGCAATGTCCAAGGGTAGCGCCACTTTCCGTTTTATGAGGTCGGGCGTGGTGATGGTACCCATCAGCCCCTTGATCCCAGCTTCAAACAAACTTAAGCAGATGCGCATGTGCGCATCACGCCGGCGTGGCATTGATTTTGCGTAGATCAATGCCATGAGAAGATGCATCCAAGCTTTCTCCAGCGAATGGTGTGCATTATGCGCCGGGGGTTTGATGAGCCCAATGCGCGAAAACAGAACTTTGACCGGTATTGTTCGTAGTGCTAGATCAATTAGCCGGTCGCAAAATCCCTGCACCGAGCCTTCATCTTCTGGGGTTTCGGATTGCAGATTCTAAGAATAGAAGCCATCATTAGCCTTGCGATGATAGGTATGTGGACTGGAGAGCTTGCTCTTTAGTCGCCTGAAGCAACCACCACCTACCTGAATTAGAACGTGCACCGCGCCCCAGTATTTTCCCAAAACGGGGGCTGCTGGAATATCTGAAGGGACAAAAAAGCTGCACAGCAATTCTGCTGCTTGCATAGTGCGCATCGCCCTGGTATTGGTCTTGTTTGCTTTGAGAAGGTGTTGCACCGCATAGCAATCCGACA
Source organism: Aspergillus incahuasiensis (assembly GCA_003719405.1). Classification (NCBI taxonomy): domain Eukaryota; kingdom Fungi; phylum Ascomycota; class Eurotiomycetes; order Eurotiales; family Aspergillaceae; genus Aspergillus; species Aspergillus incahuasiensis. The sequence goes on along the minus strand of RHLP01000127.1, from coordinate 18,593 downwards.
AATGAGCTACGCCATAGGATCTGGAGTCCAGCTTCTGACTCCCACTGCGGAAGAACTCATCCATCTGTGCCAAGCGGTCCTTGATTCGGGCGTCCTTCTCATGGTCTGCCGGGTCTCCATTGTGCAGCCCCCGATGTATTGCGGTGAGCCATCTGAACACGGTAAACCCACCATGTACCTTTGAAGGCAACGCATCGAAGTCCCCACTGTAAGAAGTCGAGCCGTTGAGGTCATCGTTGAAAGTCATCTGTTGTTGATGGAATCAGACAATTCATACCTGATGTTCAGCACCAGCCTAATGCTATGCTCTTTTTCGAGTAGCCCTTCAAACTCACTCGGCCCAACAATAACTCCATCTACCTTGTGCCTGAACTCTAAATGGCTGATGTTCAGTTCGCCAAAGTGTGAGAGAAAGCTCTGACTTCATTAGACCGCGTTTCTCATAGCAACTATCGGATCGAAAGCAAGGAGCGGAAAGTACGCATACAGGCCATGTAATGCAGTCTTCTAGTGGCAATGACCACATGACTTTCCCATAGAACGAAACAAGGATCGTGCGAGCGAGAGCCCTGGGTGGTTGAGCAATGGCAGACTTGGGTAGTGGCTTCAGTTCTATGTCACCAAAGCTCGACAGTTCCATATCCCCGTAGGTGAGGAGAAGAGCTAGAATATAGAATAAGTCTTCGCCCGAGGCCAATAGATCCCACCAAGGTGACCTACAGTTGTTCACCACAATTGACCACATCTGTGCAATGTGGAGGCATTTGTCAGCTGGATTTGGCTCCATGCGATTCATAACTTGGCTGATCTCCCGCTCTGGCGAGAGCAATAGGTCATGCAGCAAGGTTCGCATGGGATATATTCCATCTGGCGACTTATTTGAAGCCTTGCGCAATGGGCAGAAGCGAAAGTATGGAAGACAGATCCAGGATACCACGCCAGGGTCAGGGTCAGTTTCCCCGTTTTCAAAAACCTCGGTCAGATAACCGGGCTTCATGAATCGACTAGTTATGCCGGAATTTGGATCATTATCATACCCCTTTTGCACGCTCTGAAGGAGCTTTTTCAGTGCGATGCGCTCATCGTTGCTTAAGCCAGGTATAACTATCGCACTCTCCTGCCCACCAAATGAGTAAGTGAGATCCAATGGCATTGCCGTAGATCATCGAGGACGCACCTTGAACTCATCAAATCGCATTCCAGCTCTTTTCATGTGACTGCAATGGATAATCAGGAATTTTTATCCTTCGGGCGGGGGATGTGCTTCTAACATACATCCACCGAAAGAGAAGGGGACTGCTGTCCGCTGTCGATGTTTCGAACTTGACAGTCACCTCAGAATGACCTTGCAATTCGGAGAAATGAACGTCGTAGCAGGTTGACTCCGTAGGGAAGGACGCTATGATTTCATGCAGTGTCGGTTGTTCATCTTCTTTATTGCCTTCAATTTCCACATCATGCCCTCCGGACACGCAGAATGTGTAAACATCAACATCGGTGTCGCCTGAAGGACTCTCTGGAAGCTTTCCTTCTCCTCTGTCGCCGGCATGAATTACCTTGTACTCACATACTAACTCATCACCGGTGTCCATGTCAGAGATAGCTAAAGCCCGGAAACTACTTCCTCCGTTCTTGAAAGCCTCTTCGATTTTGGCAATAAGCGATGCCTGTTTTAACACTGGAATGCCCACCTTGACATCGCCAGTTTCGGTCATGACAGTGACTGCAGAGCCGCTTAGTTCGCTGTTCTGGAGCCCCAGAAGGGACCTTTGGGGAAAACCAGTATAGGCAGGGTAGAGGACCGCCTAGCCGTACATACCTATACCGTTTGGCAAGTCCACATCCAGTACGCGGTATGAACGAAATACTGGCCCCAGGATGGATTGGACCATCCGATCTGCCGACGGCGTTGACACATACGACGTATCCTCATGAAGCTGCCTCGTGAACAGATCAACACCAAGGTACCGGTGCTGAGTTGTGCGGGGATTGACCGAAATTCGAATGACTTGGCAAGGCCGGTTATTGAGGATCAATATATCACCAAGTCTGATGAACAGACATGGGATCGGCACGACCTGATCTGGTCCATAATGTGGCCCTTGGGCATTACCTTCGGGGCGCATTGGGGAGTTGCCGCTTTTTGGGGCCGAGGATCGATGATTCCTGTCATCATCGTAGTAGCCACGAGGTACCAACCTATGCTCTTGGTTCGTATGCAGCGAATGATGATTTTCGTCGTCGTCGTCGTCGTAGGAGCCAAGGCGCTGCAGTGTGGGCGTTTCATCCCTTTTGCGCGGATTCCATTTTCCATCATCGTCGTAATAGCCACCGCGTTGCCGTTTAAGCGTTTCGTCCATCATGTGCCAATGATAATTGCCGTCATCGTCGTAGTAGCCATAGCGATCCCTTTCTGAAGACTGGCGAGCCCATTCCCCATTATTATTGGAGCTTACTGGCTCGAAGGTAGTGCGGCGACGGAGCAACTGTGGCTCTTCTTGGACGATTTGATTCGGAACCTATTCATCCAGTCAATAAGCTGCCATTTTGGACAGCGTCAACGAGGTGAGTAAAGTAGCATCAATCAGCTCTTACCCCTCTCCGGAAAGAATGATAATTGCCTTCCTCGTCGTAGTAGCCCATGGCTGACCTTTCTAGCACGCTGAGTGAAAGTCTCGGTAAGAAGAAGAGCTTTGGTGTCGTCCGTAAACGAGGGGGTGCGGCTGGGGGCTCTTTCCCGCCTCCCCAGACTGTCGGTTCACATTGCTTTTTCTGTTGTTTCTTACTCCTACACTAGCGTGTGATGAACACGCATGATTGCAGTCATCTTCCTTCAGCTAGAGGCTCCCGGGTAGGGTACCATCTTGCTTATTTCCTGCGCGCATGATGAGAGAAGCCAAAGTTAGGTCTCTCTCGGCGCTGAGTGGTCGGTCCTATGGTGTATGGTGATGGGTCCCAAGTTAGGTAGGACGAGCACCGACCATTGATGTCACATGACTGAGAGAGATATGCTTAGTCAATGACATTCGGTGCCTTGCATCCTCAGGCAAACAATTCCCCGCTTCCTCGCCTTTGCACCTTTCCATCTTCACGTTTTCTGTCCGAGCTGTCTACAATCTATAGCCCCCAATCTTTGCCGAATCTTCATCAGGACATGTTGTCTTTATCCGATATCAAGCCCGTCCGGCCTAATCTTTTCCGCCGGCCCGGGTTTTGACGTCAAGTTGATAAACGCCGGTCGTCGGAGCCTCAACTAGGTACTCGGACACCATATGCCCGGGCCTGGACCTCGATGCGAGCACTATCTCGCGATATGGCGAATCGACGTTGCTCCTACGCATTGCGCTTGTCAGGCTCGAGATGTGAGACAACCACTGCACTACGTGATTGTATTATCGTGGCACCGATCATTACCAGCGTAGCGCCTACTATCGTCCGAGCAAGGGGAAGCAGCCTGTTCTCGATTCGATTCTCGACCCTGAAATTGGGAACGACAACGTAACCGCCGCCAAAGCCGCGCAGAAGCAGGATTGAATACTTGGGCAAAAACCAATCAGACCGTCGGCATTGCATCGTGACAGCGGCGTCCACATTCCGGGGCATGCTCGACGTGCCGAACATCGGCACTTTCAAAGCCGGGGGATCGCTCCGATGATGTAGTGCTGAAACGGCGGGGAGACTCGGAACCATGGGTCTGGAATTGGTTCTATATGGTCCTGTTTTCGTGTTTACGGAGAAGATATGGCTCGGTTGTCGGTATATATATAGAGGCTTTGGCGGCATTACAAATGAGCAGGGATTGCAGGTCAATCAGGCATACTTACTTTCATACTTGACGCCTACTACACTACACCACTTCATACCTTTACCTATATAATAGACAAGACAGCATGGCTCCCTCCATCAACGAGTTCCCCATCAGCGACAGCCCCGCCGCCTGCAGGGTCGGCATCAACGGGTTCGGACGGATAGGTAAGACCTTTCCCTTCCTTCCGCGGTAGACATCGACGTCGTACTGACCAGCAGGCCGCAACGTCCTGCGCGTCGCGCTCGCGCGGTCCGACATCCAGATCGTGGCCATAAACCACACCTGTCTCTCGGTGCAAGACCTGATCTACCTGATCCGGTACGACTCATCGATGGGCAAGCTCTCGTCTGAGATCCCGATCCACGCTATCTCAGAAACCCGAATCTCAATAAAGGGCCAAGAAATTGCGCTGACGTCGGAGCGGGACCTCAAGAAGCTCGACTGGGCGTCGCTGGGTGCAGAGTATGTGGTGGAGTGCACGGGCAAGTTCACGAAGCGCGAGCAGGCGCTGGAGCACATCTCGCACGGGCGCGCAAAGCGGGTGGTCATCTCGGCGCCGAGCGCGGATTCCCCGACGTACGTGTACGGCGTCAACGCGGATGACTACCGGGCGGAGGAAGGGCAACGGGTGATTTCGTGCGCCAGCTGTACAACCAACTGCGTGACACCGGTGCTCAAGGTGCTGCAAAGGGAGTTTGGCATTACGCAAGGGTTTTTGACGACGGTGCATGCGGCCACGAAGTCGCAGACTGTCATTGACGGGTATAGCAAGAAGAACCGACGATTGGGTATGTTGCGTGCCCAGTGCCAGCTGGCTGTCCTGGAGGAAGATTACTGTGCTAATCAGGCAATACAGGGCGAAGCGTCTTCGACAACATCATCCCGACAACGACTGGGGCGGCCAAGGCCATCGCGTCGGTGCTGCCTGAACTGACAGGCAAAGTGACGGGCGCCTCGATCCGAGTTCCGACGTAAGTTTGCGTTTCCCATTGTCTGATTCTGGTGGCGCAAGAGAGGCTGAGTCTGACTATAATTGATTTTAGCCCCAATGTCTCGCTTATCGACCTGACGGTCAGCACGGAGGCGCCCACCTCCTTGGCAGAGATCTTGGGGGCGTTTAGGCGGGCGGCAAAGAACGAGCTCGCCGGCGTGCTTAGCGTGAGCGACGAGGTGCTGGTGAGCAGCGACTACCTGGGGGATTCGCACAGTGCGATCATCGACGCTGCGGCGTGCAGCGAGCTGAATCCGCAGTTCTTCAAGATCATGGCGTGGTATGACAACGAATGGGGGTATTCGAGCCGGCTGCTGGATCTGACGAGGCACATTGCACACAAAGAATAGAAATGAATAGAATTGGAGTTGAGACACGCGTGCATTAGTGGCTTTTTCTTTTCCTTTGTGGTGAGCGTCTCGGCAAATTTGCGGGCGCTACGGGGCTTTTATTGAGGGATCGTTACACCCGACTGGAGTCCCTGCGTTGGCCTGTTTGCGAGTGTCTGACTCTGTACTCCGTACTCTGCCTCCTGTTGGACGCTGTAACGTGGCTTCGTAGTTCGTATCCGGTGCTGGCACTGGCAAGTGATACTCTGGTGCCTGGTGCCTGAATATTGGGCAGTCCCCTGATGATCGTGCGGGCTGAGTCTGAGTCAAGACTTCGACTCAAGGGCAGCGCAGTGAATCCCCCCACCTTCACAGGCAGATCCCGGTTGCCACTGCGAATGCTCCAATAAAGCGGCCGACCAAGACTCGTGTTCGGCCCCTTGTTCTCGCTCGTTGTTTCAGGCTGGGCTAGCGGGGCGCGTGATTGGGCGGGCTTCTTGGAGCTTAGCGAGGCGCAAGTGAGCGATCGTCGAACCCTCTCCAGGCTTTATAACACCATCCCTCGCTCTTTTTTCTCTTCTTCTGCAAGCAAGTCTTCTGTCCTTCCTTTGTCCGTCTGTGTCGGCGCTCTCGTCCTCGTCCTCTTCCTCTCCCTCTCTAGCATCATGCTGTCCCTTCCTTTGATCCTGGCTGCTGGCAGCCTTTCCACCCTCATTGCTGGGGCCCCCATCCCGTTCGCTCCCTTGAGCGTCCACACTCACGCTGATCGACACTCGCACTCGCTCGTCCACGCTCCCTCTGTCTCTAAACGCGCAACCGAAAGCTACAACGTCCTTGGAGGAAACGGCAAAGTTGCCGCTGGCTGGCCCGACCACGAGAACTGGTGGCCTAGCTTCACCGAGATGTACATGCCCCTCCCTCTCCCAGCCCCTCCTTCTCCTTGAATCACCACAGACTAACATCTAGCACAGGTTCGAAGCCAACCGCGAGACCATCAGCGAGTCCTGCACCCAATGGTCCGTCGCCAACCCGTCCGACGACGAAATCGAGAACATCTCCAAGGCCATCCAGGAAGTCTCCAGCTCCTCCGGCGTCGACGCCCGCTTCATCCTGGCCATCGTCATCCAGGAGAGCAACGGCTGTGTCCGCGCGCCTACCACCAACTACGGCGTCACCAACCCCGGTCTGATGCAGTCCCACAACGGCCAGGGCTCCTGCAACAACGGCGCCGTCCAGGACCCCTGCCCGTACAGCGAAATCAAGCAGATGATCCAGGACGGCACCGAGGGTACCAGCGACGGCGACGGTCTCAAGCAGTGCTTGGCCCAGGCCGGCGGCTCCGACGCGGCTGCCTTCTACACCGCGGCCCGCATCTACAACTCCGGCTCCGTCGCTGCCTCGGGCAACCTAGGCCAGGGCATCGCGACGCACTGCTACTCGTCTGATGTTGGAAACCGCTTGACCGGCTGGGCTACGGGTCCTAGCTCCTGCGAGCCTAATGTGATCGGATCCCTTGACAAGGCTGTCACCAGCGTCTTCCGTTTTACCTCGAGCTTGCTCGGCGGCTCCGACTCCGACTCCAGCTCCGACTCGAGCTCCAGCTCCACTGAGGCTGAGACTTCCACTGCTGCTGAAACAACCGCTGCTCCAACCACCACGGCTGCCCCCACCACTACCGAGGCTCCCGCTACCACCGAAGCCCCTGCCACCACCGAGGAGCCCAGCATCACCGTCACCAGCACAAGCACCTCGACCTCAACCTCGACAACCACAAGCACCTACACCGTCACCGATACCCCCACCAGCACTGCCACCGCGACGAGCACTGCCACCAGCACAAGCACCAGCACTGCCACCGAGGTCCCCGCAACCACAGCCCCCGCTGCGGCAGCTACCAGCAGCTCGTCCTCAACCTCGGCGCCCATCTACCCGTACGCCAGCAGCTCCTGCAGCTCGTACTACACCGTGACCTCCGGCGACTACTGCGCCAAGGTCGACACCGAGCACGGCATCACCCTCGCCCAGCTCCGCGAGTTGAACTCCGGGCTGGACGAGGACTGCACAAACCTCTGGCTGGGCTACCAGTACTGCATCAAGGCTTAGACAGTCTTCCTTGCTCTTCTGATTTTTCTCTTCTTCGGCTCCAACCTTGCCGTGTCTGTCTGGCCTTCCTTAGCTTCGCAAGCGAAGCGAGCTCTTCGCTTGCGGTCTAGCTATCTATGCTAGACAGACAGACAGACAGACTCGATTCGGTTGGGAAGCCATCGCTATGCTTCTTTTGACTTGACTGACAGGCCGTGCCTCACTCACTCACCCACTCACCATTGCATGATGATTGTACATATCAAAAGGAGCCCAGCGACTTCTTTCTTTCTTTCTTTCATTTCAACCCACCTTTCACGATTTACCACAACAACATACCCTTACCCTTTGACGATGGTGTAGCTAGTCTCGCTGTCGGTGACGAATTTATGCCAGGTTCAATTGAGCACGCCAAACAAAAAAGCTTTTTCCATTTTCCATTACCCATAGATGTTTCTTCTGATACAGTAGCAAGCTAGTAGCAGCATAGCACGGTAGCATAGAGTCAATCAGTTATATTCTCAAAGGCTCATAGTAGAGTGAGTAGTCCAGTCCAGTCTAGTCAGCCTGACTGTCGACACTCCCCCCGGGGACCTCGGGCCGGAGTACGGAGTAGGGTACGGAGTAAGTAGTTCGCATATAAAACGCCCGTTAACCTCTGCAGAGTGACACAAGCGCGTGGGAAATGACGCGCAGCACAGGAAGCCGTTTCAGGGCGTCCCACACCGCAAATGAAGGGTTTTGGTCTGCCGGCGGCGATTTGATTGCTGTTTGCGTTTGCGTTTGCCTTGTAGGAGGATACAAATCCGACCCGACGTGCCCCTGGGCGAGTCAGCCAAAATTTGAGCCGTAGCAGGTTTAATTAGCACCGGCCGCTCTGCACGTAGCTTATTAGCCATACGGTAACACGAGCTATATAAAGTAGCATAATGGTGCTTATGATATGCGCAACGTTCATTTCCAACACCAACATTAGGGAGATAGGTAAAGTAGCTAGGGTAGAAAGACAGCAATCCAAACAATCAATCCATACAGGCAACTCCGCTCGAATCCCTCGGTATCACAAACCCTATCCAATGTCAAGTCCGATTGAAAACACCCAACGCCAGCCCTCTTGTTCTTAATCTTAATCTTAGGTCGAAGAAAGTCAAAGTCGAAGTATATGATATATAGCCATAGCCACAGGCACGCAGGCAAGCACACCGCATCACACCACCGCATCGCATCACCGCATCAACTCCCCCAACTGCTTGATAAGCTCCTGAAAGCGCACGGGCTTCGAGAGGAACAGGTCGAGCCCCGAATTAAACGCCTCCTGGCGCACCGAGGCACTGCCCAGCCCAGAGAGGGCGATGATGGTCGCAGGCTTGAAGGACGGGCTTTCGCGCTGCATCTTCTCGAACAGGCGGATCTCGCGCGTGGATTCGAGGCCGTCCATGACCGGCATGGAGATGTCTAGATAGATGGAATTTCTGTTAGGAACGGGCGATATGGAATGGAATGTGAATAGGGAAGGAAAACAGGGAGGGAGGGTCGTGACATACCCATCAGAATCACGTGGATCTCCTTCGCGTGCGCCTTGTACACCTCGAGCGCCTCGAGGCCATTGCACGCCGTGAAGTAGGGGAGCTTGGCCTTTTTCATCACGGCGACGAGGAGCTGCAGGTTGACTGAGTTGTCGTCGACGAGCAGCACCGAGGGGACGATGTGCGACGTTTCGAGCGAGGCGGAGATCTCGGTGACGGCGCCGTCGGCCTCGTCGACGGCGGAGGTGGTGATGGTTGTCACTGTGGAGGTCGGGCTGACCTGGACGTCGACGTCTGTTGCCACGACGCCGTTTTGCTTGGCTAGCGATTTGGGCGAGAGCGCGACGGGGATGGCGGATTTCAGGGTCTCGATGTTGCGCTCTGTGAGCTTGTTCGGGGGTTGTTTCGTAGCGGGAGGGGGGTCTTCTGCGATGCCGTTTGTGGTGGTGACGGTGCCATTCGTGGTGCCGTTGGTGAGACCATTTGTATGTGGAATGCCGTTTGCGTTGCCATTTGTAGTCGCGTTGAAATATCTATTCGTGGTGCCGTTGGTCAAGGACGGATTCGGCCGCTCGCTTTCCTTGCGATCAACGCATGCCCGCAGCGATGTGGCTGTTTTGTATGGACCGCAAGGCTGGCTGATGAACTCGTAGATTGCGGGTGACGCCCGTTCGCTGGATCTGCTCGACAGCTTCTGCGCAATCTGAGGCGTGGAGCATATCACCAAAACAGCCGGGCGCTTGCCCTTCACCGCGCCGATCTTGCGACAGATTGCGTCCGCAGTCTCAAGATATGTCTGTCGGACAACGTAAATGTCGAATGGCCCTGGTTCTTCATGAGAAGCAAAACCCACGTCCATATCGAAATGATCCTCGTACATCCGGGAGAGGGAAGAGCGCAGTATGGTAAGAGCCTCTTCGTTGTGCTCAGACGGGCTACCGAATCCGACGAGGCCGATTGATTTCCCGCGGACGAGATCTCTGGTCTCCACTACAAGCCGGTTGTTCTGATTTTGTTCGCATCTCGCCTCTTCGGAGTTGGGCGTTCGTGGAAGGTCAACTCGGACTTTGACCTCGGTCCCGGCGCCCTTGGTAGAGAGGATATCGACCTTGCCGCCGAGTGAGACAACCGTTTGGTGGACAATACTGAGACCCAATCCGCTACCAGGCGATAGAGGGTTCTCTTGAGAGAAAGGTTTAAAGACGTTGCTCTGCAGGTATTCCTGGTCGATGCCTTGACCGGTGTCTTTGACAGAGAGTGTCACGCTGGCCATGTCAACATTCTCATCATGAGACAACCTTCGTCCTTTAGTAGAAGGCGGAGTAGACGACTTCAAAGAAACCAATATATAACCAGACTGAGTGTACTTGAGGGTGTTGCCAAACAAGTTCATCAGCACGCGGCGCCACGCCCCGGCCTGGGTTTCAAATAACCACTCGATGTCCGGGGCTACATCATAGATAATTGTGAGAGATTCGTTGAACGCCGAAAGTGGTCGTTCAGTCGGACTCGCCATAACCAACTCGCCTTCCTGATCCAACGTCGGCATAGACGCCTGGGCCAGCGTGCGGTTCTTAGAGCTGAAGCAATGGCCAGCAAAGACGCTCTCCGCAACTTCCTCCAAGACAGCGTCCAGCTGCACGTCCGAGATCAAATTGACGACTCCGCTTGTCTTCCCCGGCATAAGCGACCGATGGAGACGTCGTTGAGGTGGCGCCAGTTTGAACCGTGATGAGCGGGACTTGCGAGCAAATTGGTTAATCTTGGCAAAGTCTAGCATGTTGTTGATGATATCTAGCAGCGAGCGTCCGCAGTGCTCGACCGTATTCACGAGCGCAGTCTGTGCAGGGGTCAAATCCCAGTCAGTCAGTAGCTCGGTGCTACCTAGAATACCATGGAGAGGACTGCGTAGTTCGTGCGAGATGCTGCCAACAAGAGTAGCGTGAGCACGATTTGCGAGTTCGATATCAAGTCGATGGATTTCGGCCATGATACTGTTTGAGAAAGCATAGAGGTACGCAAGTTCGCCTCCAAGACTGAAGCTGCGCGGAGACTTGGTCCAGAGAAACAGGCCTGAAAACCAGCGGTTGCGGCGGGAATCCCACAGTGGAAAGAGCGTGATGCAGCGAGCGGACGGGAAAATCTTCAAGAGCCATTTGTTCTCCTCTTTCAAAGTGAGTCGGTGGCGTTTCTGCTGCTTCCATCGTCGCTGGGCCTTGGGCGCTTCGTGGCGGCGGTAGACAATTTCTCGCGATACGCTCGTCCCTGAAGAACTGTCGCTCCCTTCACTTGAGGAAATGCTACCGTACTCATCAACATTGAATATCGCACCTTGGGGGTAGTTGCGCAGTAAGGACCGCAGGAAAGTCTCGCGCATCGTGCCCATCGATTGCTCCGGGTCTTCGAGCGAATACCCCAGAGTATCCGAGGTAGAAAAGTCATCAGTATCGGTTGTCGAGTGTCCAGTAGCAGGATTGTCGCTGTCGCTGGTTTCAGGGCCTTCGCTAGACCCACTGCTGCTCTCGCCATCAGAGGGTCGGTCGTCGGTGTTGCGGACTAGGCCGGCGTAGGACTTGACGCTGGCGTCGAAAAAGGCCACTCCTTGCACATCGAGCGATTCTTGGAGAATGCGAGCGGCGCGACCGAAGATCTCTCGAGTGCCGGAAGTTAGGGTCACTTCGTTCTCGCGCTTTCGTTTGGGAGTGGACGGGGACGAGGGCGGTGCCGAGTCTTTGGATTCAGACGGCGCCGGGGATTTGTCTCGGCTAATGCGATCCTTGACTGTGAGTTCTGACTGAGGGTGAGAGCGTCGAGAAAGCAGGGCGCTGTTGCGCAAAGGTTCCTCCTTCTCAACCTCCTCTTCCTCGTTATCGACTTCCACGTTGAGCCGGCTCTTGCGGCGGATGCTGCTGGACGGGAATATTCCCCCTTCGACAAAGTTACCCAGTCCTGCGATCATATTCGCCCCGCGCCGATTCTGTTCGTGTGCTCGCACCATCTCCAGATGATGCATGATGGCAGCCGCGGTGTCGGTCATGAAGCGAATTTCGAGAGGCGTCAGCCCGGCCGGTCGCGTCAGCCCATCGCTGACACTAAACGTTCCGATCGCGATCCCGCGACGGGTGCGGATGGGAACGCCTGCGAAAAACCTCAAATGGGGCGCTTTTACGACGTACTGCCGTTGGTTAAAGCGATCATCCTTGGTCAGATCGGGAACGACAAAAGCGCACGGCGCGTCCGTCTCGCACTGCCGGGCGTTGAGGACAGTATCTTGACAGCAAAAGTGGCAAATTCCGTCCTCCTTGCGTATTACACTGCTCCCCAGCCACAAGGCATCCCCGTCGAGGTGGACTCGGTCATCTTGTAGGCTGAGGGTTCGGGTGGCCTCGGTAAGGATGTACTGGGTGCGGCGGTCGAAAAGCGAGATCATGCATCGTTGAACATTGAGCCGGAGGGCGCCCAGCTGTGCTAAAGCCGTGAGAGTGGTATCCTGCGACGACTGGGGGAGTAACTCGACGTTGGCTTCGGTACGAGGGGAGACCGGCGGTCGATCAAGAAGGCCAGGGCGCTGGGGGAGCTGGCAGTACCTGGAGTCAGTTCGATATATTAGTCCATGCACTAGAGCAAATCAGTCGGGATCGCACTTGTAGAACTCGCGCTCCTGAGCCATCTCGTCAACAGCAGCGCATAGTGCGGCGGAGGGATTGGATCGACAAAGGCAGGATAAGAGGCGATTCAAGGGCGGCAAGAGAACAGCCTTGTCCTTAGCCGATCCGCCAAGTCCCCCGCTTGTCAAGCCCGCTAGCCGAGCCACCGCGTCATTGCACCGCTCTTCCGCCGTCTCTCATTGGCTGGACCCGATTTCCTTGCCAACTTCCCGGCTGGCGTGCGTGCCTGGCTGGGGCCAGGCTCTTCGCTGCCTCCCACCAAAGTCCTCCCACCCTGGACAAAAAACAGACACACCGGGTCCCGTGGTACGAGCAGCACCATCCAGCTGCATTCCTGGCATCTATTGCGCGTCCCGTGGTCGAGTCTCGAGAACCAGGCCGTTATCCGGTATTTTCCCCACCGCTGTCACTGGAATTGTTTCACGCCGCGGTTCAGCCGTGCGGGTGGAGTTGGACTGTTGGACATCCACGTGGAGATCCAACGGCCTCACCTTTCCAAGTTAGTGACTAACGCAATCTATCTAGATTCTAGGGCACAATGGCATCCAAGGTCAAGGACTGGTACAGCACCACCGGCTTCACAACTCGCCAGAAGGAAGAAATCACTGCTGCCCGCCAGGAATTTCACGAGGCCTGCAACTCCAACCCTACCACCCAGAGAACCAACCGCCTCATCGCCACGGCCATAATCCGCTCCTTCACTTCCGACAATATCCGAGTGCAGCTATGGCCTTCAACTATGCGCCAATTCATGAACCGCTCTACTCCCGCTCAGCCAGCCGAAGAGTTTGATACCTGGCATAGACCTGGAGACACGCTCTTGGCGAAGCGCGAACAAGCCATCTCGGTTTGGTCATCCTGGCTGACCTTCCTCATCTATCACTGGCATCGATATGGCGTTAGCGGGGAACTGGACGCCATGGGGCTGAAGCTCCCTTGGACTGTCAAGGACAACATCGACACGATCCGGTTCTACCTCAAGTTCGGACGGTACAGAGTCTCTGCGCTCCAAGAAGTCATCAATGGGTTCTTTCTTGAGTCCATCATGGACCCCCATCCAACGCCTCATACCAACGCCCTGCTCTGGTGGTTGGCAGTGCTTGTCCAAACCGAGGTCTTGGATGATCAGCCTCGCTGGTTGTTGTTCGATCTTCGCGACAACCTAGACTTCATGCAGAAGCTAGAGGCAATCGACCACTATGCTCGCGTTTTGGTACTGACAAGCAGCTTGTACAGGTGGACAAATCGGGGTCCTTCATATGGATCACGGGATTATCCCCACGGACCGACCGAATCAGAAAGGACCGAGGTCGTTGCTCTGTTGGATTCGGGGTCCCTAGATTGGATGGATTACGATATTGTACGACCTACGAATAGCATTGCGCCTCTGGAGAAGTGGTCGTCTTCTGCGGCCTGGAGGATGTGTGCCTCGTACGTCGAGCTGATCCTCACCCAACGGTTGACAGACGAATCGGCAGGGCCAATGTCGACGGTTATAGACTTATCTCGACCGTCACTTGCTAGGTCTGAAACGAAGCGTTACTGTGTGAAAGTGGAGATTACCGAGAGCTACACTGTCGATCCCATGGTAGCAACATGCTACCCAGCCCTCGTGGCTGTCAAAGGAGAGGTTGATGCTGCGAACAAAGCAGCACGCGCGTATATCAGAGAAGAGTTCGGCCCCAAACGCGAAGCGAAGGCATGGGATGAAGTTTTCAAACCGGATGGGAGTATTCGGGTTCGAGCCGTATACATTGACGATGCCAACAATGCCAGGGTCATTGCCTGGGTTGAAGAGACGGACAAGGAGCTGAAAGACGATCCGAGTGGTGGGACGGATGAGATGGATGAAAGCGAAGAATCGGACGGGTGGGATCATCTATTCGAAGACATCTTTTAGATTTTCTACGACAATCGCGACAGAGAGTACGAAATGAATCAACATATTCGTGATGTCGCCATCTATTTCGTATGACCTGTTGAGTACAGCGGAACTACACTAACACATTTCCATGTAGTTATCACGAACTGCCGTTGAGGTAAGCCGCAACATCATATGGAACATCAGTGCTGACTTTGGCGGCCTCCAGTTCCGGGATGTTCAATTCCGACAGTCGATACCTGGCGGAACTGCAATGATACATCACATACCCGTTGAAGACCTGTGTGACTGCGTTCTGCAGGCCCTCATGGTCCGGATCTACCAGGCTTGCTTTTGTGTTGGCGACGCACCGAGTTAAGGACTCGACCGTTTCGCGCAACGACTTGACCGGTGAGAGCTTATTCGTCTTCGCGTGGTTGATAATATAGTTGGACGCCTCATTGCCGACGACAGATTCCTTGTAAAAGGAAAGGAGGTCGTTGGCGAGGTTGAAGTACCGCACAAGGTCCGGTATGACTGTGAGATACACGGGCAGGTAGCTGTTTTCCGGAAACAGCGTGGCAGGAAAAGCGAAGAAGGCATAAGCTTCTGCCATCCCGGTCTTGTGTCGGAGGTAGTACGGAAAGTCGGGCGCGGTCGTCGCCAAAACGATCTTGCCTTCATACTCGTTCTCAATCACGCACGCGCTGATGAACTCGATAATAGCCTTGCGGATCATGTCGCTCGCAAACGGCCCGTAGCATTGCGGTATCGCGTCCGCGATGAACCGGAGCATGTTGCGCAGCAAGGGGGTTAGGCTGGGTCTGGCCACCGCACAGCCGAGCCAGAAACGTCTTCAGGTCGGCGGTGGTGACATTGGTGGTGTCATCGATGAGGATTGCAAATGCGGTGTATATGGCAATGACATTCTGGACCTCTACTGGAACAAACGGGTATGTTGTAGTCGCAATGACGCAGCTCGCTTTGATGGCTGGGTAGCCCCGGTGGATGAATTCGGGCGCGAAGGCCTGGGCGCGGAAATAGTCGAGCACTGCTTTTTCGACCGTCGCGTAGGGTCCGCACGTCTGCGTGGTGAAAGAAATGTCCTGCTGGAACTGGGAAAGCAGTTCTTGGTATTCGTCTTTGGAAAATCTCATGATGGTTGATGATGGTCAAGGGGGTAGGGTGTGCGCGACGACTGGCCCTTTTAGTATTACACGCCAAAGCTTATCGCAGCCTATTACTCTGCCTGAAGAAGTCGCCACGCTGGAAAGATTGAATCTGCGGCGACTGTGTCTCGTCCGATTGGGAAGGGGTGATTGACGATGGCGAGCAAAAACTGGCGCAACTAATCACTCGGTGTTCGCTATCGGTTACTGTTATACAGCTACGCCACAACAAAGCAGTCGACTGTCATATCGAGCCCCCGCAAAGCTAAACCCGTGCCAGATTGGGCACCACATGCACCCTACCTAGGTAGGTACTGGCTGAAGATATGACCCCTGCCGTAGAAAAACGCCAGGGTACGGTGTCAATCCCGGACTGTTCCTCTGCTGTCATGCTTGATCAAGATAACACCACGATATCAATCAACTACACAGAGCTGTCATGCTGGACTTTATGCTTTTCGAACATCATAGCTGGAGTTGTATGGAGTCGCAATTGGAACCCTTCGGCTAGACCCCGACTAGGGGCTTTGGAGACGGGTATGTGCTACTGGTCTGTAGCGAGGGTTGGTTCCGCAGAACAACGGCAGCTGATGGCTTCTGAATTGTCCATGTAGGGCTGGCTGGATTTGAGTCGCCGGGACCCAATGCTGGGAATCTGACATGCATTCAAATTCTTCAGCGCAGCACAACGTTGCGCGTCTAGGTCAGAAACTGGCAACTCGTGCCGAGTGCCCGATGCCACATGGTTTTCTGACAAACTTATAGGTATATGTGGCGGACCCCGGCTAGTTGTGAATATCATCACAAGCAACTACATTCTTGAGCTACCATGGTGCTGGATCTAGAGCTTCTCGACGGTTATCAACCGGGGACTGCCTTGATTATCGCTCTCCTCTCGGTGAGTTACCTCCGGACCTTTATACCATTGATGCCTAATCTCCGCAGTATTATCTTGCGACTGCCGTTCACAATCTCTACTTCCACCCTCTAAAGGCGTACCCGGGACCCAAGTACGCCGCAGCCTCGCGCATCCCCATCACATTCGCGACCATCGCCGGAAACTCGGCCATTTGGGTACATCGACTGCATGAGAAATATGGCCTCGTTGTCCGGGTTGCGCCCAACGAGCTAAGCTACGCCGACGCGCGGGCATGGGCCGACATCTACGGGAACCTGCCGGGGCTCCCCTCGGGGATGCAGCGCGACCCGGGGCTCTTCGAACAATTCGAAGACGAGGATAACCGTCCCTCTTTCCTCACGAGTCCGGACGACGAGCATCTCCGTGTTCGCCGCGCATACGCCCCCGCCTTTTCACGCAGGGCATTAGGCGAGCAGGAGCCGCTGTACGTTAAATACACCGACCTCGCCATGCAGAAACTACGCGAGATGCAATCACACCCCGTCGACATCTCACGGTTCTACTATCACACCCTGTTCGACATGGTCGGCCACCTGCAGTACGGCGAGTCGCTGGGGTTGCTCGAAACAGGCGCGCAGACGCGGTGGGCAGACACGCAGGCCGTGCTCGCCAAGTACGCCACAGGTCTCGCCGCGCTCGCGGATCTAGCCTGGTGGACCAGGCTCTTCATCATGTATATCCTCCTCCCGCTAACCAGACCCGCGCGTCGGGCCTTCTTCAGGCCGTCAAACGACCGCATAGATAAGCGGCTGCTGAGCGACACAAGCCACGGCCCGGACCTGGTCGGCCTTGCCTTCCGAGAAAGCAGACGGGCCGACCTGAGTGCCCGCGATATCCGCGCAAATGCCCATCTCATTATGCTCGCGGGGACCGAAACCATGAGCTCGCTCCTCGCGGCACTGACGGCCTCGCTGCTGAGCGATGAAGCGGCCCTCGGCCGTCTCTCTGCAGAGATCCGCTCTGCGTTCGAATCGCCGTCTGATATCACATTTGCCTCTGTCGCAAGACTCCCATACCTGGACGCCTGCATCAAGGAGTCGCTACGCATGCATCCTCCCGCGCCAGGGGCGCTCCCTCGCGTGGTACCGGACTCTGGGGCTCTAGTCGCAGGGAAATGGGTGCCTGGGAAGACGAGAGTCTACGTGACCATTCTAGCGGCCATGCAGTTGTCTGCCAACTTCCACAACCCCGACGCATTCTGTCCGGAGCGGTGGATAGAGGGATCGCGGTCGGACTGGCGGTTTGCCAGCGACAACAGAGCGGCGTATCAGCCGTTTTCGTTCGGCCAGCGGAATTGCATTGGGCAGGAGTAAGTCCCTCCCGCGCTGTGGTTTTTTACCTTGGAATGACTGTGCACTGGCTTACATGATATCATATATATATGTATAGAATGGCACAGCTGGTCAGTCGGCTTATTCTGTGCAAACTGCTTTACCAGTTTGATGTCGAGGCTGTGTCTGATTTACGGCGGTGGAGAGATAAGGCACGGGTTTACACCGTGTGGGATTATGCGCCGTTGTTTGTGAGACTAAGGGCACTTGACACGACGAGCAGTCAAACACCTTGAGTTTCTTACGCCGTAGTAAGAACTTTACAAAGGACTGGCAATCATCATACCGGTCAACTTAATTAAAGAGGGAGAAAGGCTAGGCTAGGCAACATTTGAATGCAGAGTCATAATTCCATTATATAAACATGAACTCCATATAAAGACCCTGCTGAATCAAGCGAGTAAGGAAAGGAACCATCAGCAATACCTACCTGCAGATTCCCAGGCTCTCCTACTGCGCCACCATACCTTCCACCCCCTCACGCCCCTCACGCCCATGGATAATCCCGACCACCTCCTCAATCTCCGTATGCCCCCAAGACCCCTGCATGCGATGACACCACGTAACCCTCATCTCCCCTTCAACTCCATCCCTATCTCCACTTGCCCGCTCAAACAAAAACTCCCCCCCCTGCTGCTCCCCCGGCCCAGCCTTGAACGTCTTCCCGGTCCAAAGATGTCTAAGTGCCTCCCACATCCCTTCCAGCGCCAGCCGCGGCACGCCCTTCGAGATATAGCCCGGCTGCGGGCCGAGCTTCCAGCTGGAGACCATGCCGAGAGCCGCGTAGAGCTGGCGCGACGGGTCGCAGTACATGGGGTAGGGGCAGGAGGTGGACTGTGCGTAGTAGGGGATTAGGCTGGGGTCGCCGCAGCCGATGATTGCGATGGAGGTGGAGGGGTGGGATGGGAG
>RHLP01001262.1:0-10391 GCA_003719405.1 Aspergillus incahuasiensis | reverse complement strand
GGACGGAGATGGGTTTTGGGGCGGGGGCGCCGTAGGGCTGGTGCGTTTTGAAGTGCGTGAAGCCCGGGAATTCGTCGCAGATTTTTATGATGCCGTTTCTGGGGATGTTTTATTAGCATTGCTTTTTTTTATTATCTTTATTTGGGAACGGCCTGGGTTGGGTTGGGTTGGGCTGGGCTTACTCGTTCGGCTCGAAGAAGAAGCCGTAGTCGCCGTCGTAGATCACAGGCGTGTCTTTGTACTCGGCGGCTTCGGCGGGCGTGAGTTGCATGTGCGCGAAGACCCAGCACTGTATCGTTTCATGAGGGATCAGTGGGAGCCTTTGTTTGGATAAGGGGAGGGAGGGGTGACGCACCTTCGAAACGCACTGCTCCTCCAGATCGACCAGTGTCGGACTCCAAGCACCAGCGGCCAGGACGACCTTGTCGGCGTAGTACTTTGTGCCGTCGACCGTCTCGACGCCGATGCAGGTCTTCTCCTCGGGCTCGGCGAAGAGGGGTCTCTTGAATGACCCGGCACTAGAAGAATTACTACCAATGGCTTCCTAGACGTATCGCATGGTATGCTTACCCGCCGAATCCGAAGTTAACGCCCTGCTTCTTCAGAAACAGCCCAATGGCATTGATGGCTTTGGCTGCAGCGAGCCAGCCGCCGTCGCCGCAGAACAGGCCTTTCCAGCCCTGAAGATACCCGTTAGCTTGGCACGACGAATGACTGATGGTGGGTGATGGAGCATACCTTGATCTGCTCCCTTGTGAAATGCGGCGCCTTCGCCAGGATCTCGTCTTCACTCTCGAGCAGGAAGTTCGTCTTCTCGAGTCCAATCCCCGCGTCGACTAGGGATTGATACTTCTTACGCAGTCCGTCGATACCTTCTTCCGTTGATGAGACGTCAATCTGTATGTTGCGTGTTGGATTAGAACATTCGATGAGGCTAGATTCGGTAACGCACCATTCCAACATGATGGAAAAAAGGCTTGAACAGCGGATCGTTCTTCCACATATCCAGCGCCTCGAGCGAAAGTTGCAAGTCTGGCTTGTTGCGCAGCCGGATGCTCATGATTTTGTTCAGATCGTAACCCGCTGATTGGGCGGAGGGGATCGGGTATGTGTCGAGCACTGTGATGTTTGAGGGCGTGTACCCGGTACGCAGCAGGTGGAGGGCTGTGGACGAGCCCATCGTGCCGCCGCCACCGACGACGATTATTTTTGTGTTGGCGCGTGATGCCATTGTTGTGGTGTGTGGTGTGTGGTGTAGAGCCGGGTATGGAGGTGGCAAGTGAGGACGAAAAGAAGGGGAGGTTGAGAGGCGAAGTTGAGTCAGGTCTGTCAACCCTGATCGTGGGATGTTCGTGCTGGCTCGCTCCACTGATAAGTTGATAGCTGTCAATATCACTCCCGATAGCGAGCCCGCGTTGAATCTTGGATATTTATAAGATGGCCCGATCATGCGATAGAAGACCCGATAAAATGGTTAACGGCGATTGGCGCCATGCGACCGGCGCATCGCCGATTTTGTGGAGCGATGGCGTTTACTTCGCTTGGACCTTCCATCGCTTCGCGTGCCTCCAGCGCGACAAGAAGCTTAGCTGGCGGCCCTGGACCTAGCCTGCTCTGCTGTCGGCTAAAACCGTTTCGCCTGGACCTTCCACCGGCATCGGCCCTGCGAACCCCATGGCACAGTTGGAGACGATGGAACGTGGGGAGCGACCCACCCAGATACCGGGCAGCGCTGGGAGAGATACGGGAGATAACCCGAGGGTAAGGGTATACAGCAGCTGATGCTGGGGTATATAACCGGTGCTCGCCCCGAGCTTGATCTCCTGGAAAGATCTCCAAGCTATATCTCACAATGGCCGACTTCAAGACAGCAGATGCTGCCCCTAAGGGCCCCACCCAAGAGGACCGTCCTGTTTCCCCGGCTGCGGGCGAGATCGTCCATGGAATCGACATGGAGCACTACAGGGACACTGTCCCGCTGTGGAAACGGGTATGGCAGCACAGTCTGACACAGATGATGCTTCTCAGTGTCCAGGCGTTCTGTGGTCCGGCCATGTCCGATGCGATTGCTGGTAGGTTCACAAGGCATCCGTTGCTTCTTTACTCTTGAAATTGACGGTCGGCAGGCCTGGGTGGTGGTGGTCTCGCAACGCCTCAGGTGTCCAACATCACAAACGCTATCAACTACGCTCTGCTCGCCGTGGTTTGCTTTCTCGGCGGTCCATTGGTGAACAAGATTGGAGTCAAGTGGGCATTGGTTATCGGCTCTCTGTCTTTTCCCATCCAGGGATCTGCCTACTATTGTAACAGCAAGTTTGGGAATCAATGGGTGAGTCGGGGTCAATCTTCGTTTCCAGAATGACGGCTAAATGATTGCTAGTACCTTATCCTGAGCGGCGCCATCAGCGGTGCTGGTACTGCATGCTGGTACGTTGCCGAGGCTGGGTGCATTATGACACTTGCACCCTCCGGTGCCCGTGGAAAATACCTGGCGTTATGGATTGTTTCTCGGAACCTGGGACAGCTGGTGGGAGGAGCCATTAAGTGAGTATCACGCAGATTTGAGAGGTCTTCAACTGATGTTTTTAGTCTGGCAAAGAACCACAAGCCCGGAGCCGATGGTGGAATTACTCCTGACACCTATGTCGCCTTTGTGATCATCGAGTGCCTTGCGTGAGTTTATCAAGCTGCAGACTTTCTGAAAAGCGAGACTAACATCCCAGGCTGCCCTTCGCTCTATTAATCGCTCCATTCGAACGCGTCGTCCGGTCCGATGGCACTAAGATTGTCATGGCAGAAACCCTCTCCACCAAACGGGAGTTCAAGCAGATCCTCAAGACCATATCTTCGAAGCTCATCTTGCTTTCTGGATTCTGGGCATTGTGGTCTTTCTTCTACTCGTATGGCTTCCTCCCAAGTCCAATCAAACCACGGGCTAACAGATGCAGCGGCACTTGGTCCACATACCTAGGAACCTACTTCTCCGTCCGCGCCCGAGCCCTCTCATCCTTGGTTTCCCCATTCTTCTGCATGTAAGTCTCCGAGAGCTTTTGTGATTGATATAGCTGACAGCTCAGTGTCGGGTGCTTCGGTCTCGGCTTTATCCTCGACATGAAGGGGCTCAGTCAGCGCCGCCGCGCCCAGATTGGCCTGTACACGGTCGTAGTGCTCAATGTCGGTGTTTACATCTGGTCCATCATTATGCAGAACAAGTTCGACCATCACGACCCGGGAAAGATCGACTGGAATGATGGATTGTACCCAACTTCCTTCCTTCCGTACTTCTTCGTGCAGACAACCGGCCCGCTCTCGCAATCATACATGTACTGGTTGTTGTCGTCGTTCGCAACCGATGCACAGGGTAAGTGAATAAGAATCGGTATCCTTGCAATAAGGTAGCACATGGCTAACGAAAAGAGCAGCAAACGTTCGCAATGGCGCCATGTTCCGGTGCATCGAAGCTGTCGGGCAGGCTATTGCCTACGGTATGAACACGCAGACGGACAGTAACCCGCTAGTGGGATTGTATGTCTCCTCACCGTTCCATATCTGACCCAGTTGCTGACGTCTTATAGCATTGTCACTTTCGTTCTGCTCGCGGTCTCCCTAGGCCCGATGATCGTGCTTGTCAATAGCACACCGGATAAGATTCCTGCGGATTTGGTTGCCGAGGAGCAGGATGCTGCCCGCCAGAAGATCGATACTGTCTAAGAGGACGGCTCCATGTTTTGATGAGAGATAAGTTGGAGATTTGGTTTGTTTCATATTAATAACGCGCTATCAGTCACGGCACAAGAATATATAACGGCTTTCCCTGAAAAGTTTGAGCCACATGGTCTATGAGCTGAGTTTGGCTCTGGAAATGTTCTGATAGATAGCATCGTAATGCCGTAGCATAGCATCGCCGCTTCATGACATTGTCGAGTAGAATGAACGGAGGCAGCCGATGTTTGTGTTCCCAAAGCGGTAAGAGCACTCTGTTACGTTATCAGTACAGTCACGTGTCAAGATGAGTAATGGCTCCGATCCGCCGGATTCGATTTGGCGTCAAGAGTCAAGCCTCAGTTACCGAATAGCAGCCATCAATTCAGAAGCCTCCATTGCCTCCTACCTGCGACTCGATAAACGATCGCGAGTGGCTTAAATAGCGTCGATTATCCACCAATTATACCTGCCGCCCTCAACGACCAACGCGACCGACATGCCCGCATGAAATGAGGGGATAGAGTCAGAACCGAGTTCGTGCGACAGCTACCGATGGACACCAACACCCCCTCCTCCACCCACCCGTCCATGTCGTTCTCCCCCTCAGGCGCCGACCTGGGCGGCGGCGGCCCTGGCTCCTCTCGCCCCGGCACAGTCACCGACCTCCCTCAAGCACAAGTCGACGCGATCATCCGAGCGAAACGCAAAGCCCGCGAGCCGAAAGCCTGCTACCCCTGCCATGCGCGAAAAGTGAAATGCGACCGCAACCTGCCGTGCGATGGATGTGTCAAGCGCGATCACGCGGAGCTTTGTTCATACGAGCGGCCGTCCAAGAGACGCGTTGGGATGGGAATGGATCCTGCGGCTGGGTATTCGGATATCGCTACTGGGATTCCGATGGCCAGTGCTACTGCTGGCCCTATCGGTGGCGCGAGGCTGTCGGTTAGCGGAGAGCCTGGGTTCTCGCTCTCCGATGGCTCGGTCAGGCTGAAGCAGGAGCCCGGCATGAGCAGTCAGGCGAGTCCGGCGAGTGGAGGGCGGGTTTCGATTGCGCGTGAGGACTGGGATAATGTGCGCACTAAGCTGAGAGAAATGGAGCAGACGCTTGCGAATATGCGGGCGGGATTGGACAAGGCGAACGAGGAGGGCGCGGGCATGGCATCGGCATCGACGCTGGAGACGGGGAGTGTGCAGAGCGCCGATGCGAGTAACCGGTCGAAAGGCGCGTCACCTGAGCGAGAGGGAATCCTGGCGCCGAACACACTGGGCGAGGGAACTGTTCATCTGGGATCGAGATCGGTCCTTGCTTATATCTTGAATAACAAGTCCGGCTCCGACCAGTTGCAGGCTTTGCTGGAGGGTGGGATTCTGCCCAAGCTAGGGCTTGATAATGAGTCTGCGACATATCCATTTGTCGATCTCTGGTCTTCTGAGATGTCGACCTTTGACATTAGCGCGGTTTGCTGTGCGCTTCCGGCAGACCAGCAATGCAAGGAGTGAGTGATGCCTTTTCCCTACCTAGCGTTGAATCCTGCTGACAAGATAGGTTTTGGGCCTACTACCGAGATATTGCCGGCGCTATATACCCTGTGATTGAGGATGTGGCTGTCTTTGAGCGGAATCTAGACTTGATGCTGCACAATAGGACCACTGCCGGCGGTGTATACAAAGCGGATGATGATCAAGCGCAGAGACCGTTTGGCATCTCTATCGCGTATCTTGGCCTGCTATTCGCAGTCCTGGCGTCCGGCTGTCAATCCTCCGATTTACCCGGAAAAGAACGAGAGCTCAGCTCGCAAGTTTATGGTGAGATGATCAGTGAATACTTCTATTACGTGAGCTGACGATTTAGTTTGTTGCTCGTACCAATGCCTTCGAATGACGAATTTTCTGTCCCAGCCAACCATAGAAGCCATTCAGACCTTGCTGGTCATCGGCAACGTGTTGGCGTATAATATGAACCCCGGAATATCCTACGTGCTACTCGGTGAGCCCCCTTGCGCTAGCTACGATATTCAATGCTGACTTGTTAGGCATGACACTCCGTATGGGCCTGGCGCTCGGACTTCACGTCGAATCCAGTCACTTTTCTACCGCGGAACGGTATCGACGGCGGCATACATGGTGGTCAATGGCCTGGCAAGACAGCCACTTTTCATTATCCTATGACCGGCCGTCAACCACCGCTGTCAGCCAACCGGAGATCGCAAAAAAGGAGGGCTCAAAGCCTGGCGACTACTCCTACTTCGAGTCGCTATGCGGAGTCATTTCCTTGGCTCTCAAAGTTGTCCGCAGCCGTATGCTCAGCCCACATTCTCAACTAAGCTGGGAGAACATTCAGAACTACAAAGACCAGATACAGAAAATCCTCATTGAAGCGCGCCCCTACCTCCGCGACCCCCAATACTGCATCACCCCCACCGAACACCTTGAGCGCACCGTTCTAAGGCTCCACTCCTCATATTTCTCCTCTGAGCTCTGCCGGCCAGCGCTCAAAGCCGCCAATACCCGTGATCCGCGATCCGCCCGCATGCGCTCCGAGTGCCTTGAACATTTAATGACGACGGTAGACGCGTACGTCGAAATGCACACCGTTAGTCCACACGCCGCCCGCTCCTGGATCACTCTCCAGCGCGCCATAAGCTCAATCTTCCTGCTCGCCGTCACGGAGGAAATGAAATCCAACGCACATTTTTGGGCTCTCCTCCGCAGACTCAAGGCCATCATCAGCGAACGCGCAAACGCAGAATTTGACTTCGGCGGAGCAGACGCCGCCGCCGTTGCGGGTGCCACCGCACCAGATCGCAGCCCAATGCTCAACAACCTCGGCCTGCCAATTCCCAATCCCACCGCGGCCACTTCACCAGCAGCGCTCAGCTCGCCCGCCGCCGCAGCAGTAGCCGTTGAATCACAGCAGACACAGTGGGCTAAGCCCCTGACGAAAACCCTCCGCGCTCTCGAGAAACTAGAAGCAGCCTTCCACACCCACCCCTCCCCTCTAATGACGACCGGTGCATCGCCAGCATACCTCAATCTCGTTACGGCTATGCACGGCGCTGGGAATCCCATCGTTCCTGTGCCGGGCTCCTCAGGTTCCGGAATGACGCCTAATATGGGCTCTCTGCCGCCGCACACACCCGAGAGTTCAACAAGCGGCGAGTGGACGATCCCGAATATCCTCGACCGCGCGCAGGAGTATATCCATCCTCCTCTGTGGAGTTAACTAATATCACCTCAAAATATTCAGCATTGCTTGGCGTTCCACTTCTGTTTTGCATGTAGGTATTGGGTGGATGGTTGGTGGTCTTGCTAGGGTAGGTTCATAAGGATGGGTGGACGGTATTCGTGTTTGGTATGGCTGGTCGTACATGGTTGCATAACTGATGAATATTAATTTCTTTTCTACTCACTTATCTACTGTCTACTCTTGAATATTCAGCTCTCACTAGGACCTAAGACCTGGGGGCTCGTACCCCTGCAGCTGCAACATCCCATGTGGCATTGCTCTTTAGTCATCACTGCCACCGGGCTGCAGACCGCGCCGCACGGTTCGGTTCCTTCCTTCCGCAAGCTTCGTGTTGACCAATACTCCCAAAGTCCCTTCATCCGCCCATCTCTTCTCCAATGAATCATCCCTTACTGGAAATGACGCGCAAGACGATGGAGGCTGGCTCTGTTGGCTGCGTCAGCGTCGACCTCGCTAGCCGCCCGCAACGCTCCCTTAGGTACCCTAGGCATCTCCAGCCTGACCGGGGCGACGAGGGCCCCCTTGAAACCCCTGCTAACCTGGTCCCAGTTGATGCTACGTACGAGGAGGCACGGGATACTTACTGCATTAAGCCGACGACTGGAATATAAACGCCTACAAGTCCGGTCGGGGACAATAGCAGGGACCAGCGCCGCCGCCTTCATGGCGTCGATTGAATGCCTACCTCGGAGAAAGGAGTTGTCCTCCATAGAGATACCGTCTAAGACAATATCCAGAACCTCCACCCAGATCTTTGCAAGGGTCTTCTCTGCCTTGCTGGAAGGCGGATCGCCCAAGTTAGCGCCTGAGGTATGTAGCGTATGATATTGGAGCAGTGCATCATATGGCATGGAGCTGACGAGACGTTGTAGGGAAGATCGGCCGACCTTGCCCGAATAAGTTCGAAGCATGCGAAAGAGCGGCAGTGTCAGAGCTGGATATATGTAACTTAGGACCGCCCGGTGGCAGTTGGACCTCGGCGGCAGCAACGCGAGCAGCGAAACCCTTCGTCGGTGGCCATAGGAAGTCGTGTTGTGAGGTAATCCGATCCCGAGGTCATCGTCTGGCATGTCCCTCACATACACGAACGCCACCAACTGTGATTTTGAAGACGCTAAAGGTTTCACAACCTCGACGACCACATACGTTGCGTACCCTTGCAGGCTCCGCTGAACATGAACCTCCACTTCTGCCAACTCTAGGCGCTGGTCGCGGATCTTGACCTGGCGGTTTTTGCGGGCGAGGACAGTCAATGACCCGTCATCATGAAGTCGGCCCAGGTCTTGTGTTTTGTAGAGCCGGGACAGGGTTGACCTCATTTCGCGTAATCACGGTGGCGCATCGATAAAGAAGCTCATGCGCCCACTCACTGATGGCCTCCGCGTGCTTGATTTTGCGCGGGTATGCAAACTGCAAGCGGAGGTGCCCCTGCACAACAGCAAACACCTCAAAGATCCCAAGCCAACGAATACCCTCGCCAGAGATCAAAGACCGTTGACCGTTATAGGAACCAGTATCAAAGATTGAATTCCCGCGTTCGAGCTGCTGGAACCCTTCCGCGAAGTTGAAGACTATCTCCATTGGCTGCGGGTGTGCGAAGCGCCGTTTGCCTTCAGGGTGCAGATACCTTGAGGCAAAGTACTCCCAACCTTTGGCGGGAATGGCTCGGTATCCGTGCTGGACGTGGCGGATGGCTTCCACAAGGCTTTGCGGTTGACCTAACCCGGGCACCACTACTGGCCAAACTGTTGTGAACTAGCCGACTGTCTGTTCGATATCGATGCTCGAGCTTCAAGTCTCCCTACCATGACCCTCGGCGGACGTCAAGAGTGCAGACCTTGCCGGAATTGCGAGCAGGAAAGAATATATGAGCGCAGCGTGCAAGATCTCAGCGGAATGAGTATTAAAAACGTCAATGGCGACTTGTCCGAATGGCCCACTGGTGCAATGCTCGTCAAAAAGGAAAGTTTGCTGCTGAGTACAGCCCGTCACGTTGCTGTGATATGGCTCAAGCCAGTAAGAGCTCGTGTCTTCATGGTAGACTTTAGGGATGTCAATCGAAGCGCCAGCTGTGGCGCCAGGAACTGCTGAGCATGTTCGGCTTGAAGAGTACACTATCTCAAAAAGGAAAGACCGCTGTGTCGAGGAAGATCATCCCCGCGCAGTATGGCATCGAGTTCGGCGAGAATGGTGCGCCATAAGACAAGATCCACGGCAAGGTGATGAATAGCAACGAACAGATGCTGTGACCCATCCCCGCGGACATTGATCGAATCGACGGAAATTACGGGGCCTTTCCTAACATTGATGAACCCAAGGCTGTCTGTAATTATAGGCTGCATATCTGCAACAGCTTCACCACCATGAGCTTCGCAACAACATACGGCTTCAGCCTGCCGCTGGTCTCGAAATATTTGCATCTAGCAGCCATTATTTGTATTGCGGGAAAACACGGCGCGCAGTATGGAATGCTGAGATAGCAAAGTCCGCAGTGCCATTTTCACCCGATCTAGAGGCACAAACTCATTGAGTCAAAGCAGAAATACCTGAGCGAAGAGGCTCAGTCATTATCCTTCTGCTGATCGAGGAACATTTGTTGAACCGGCGAAAGGGCAAACCAGACCCCGGCTTCTACGATATCACGGCGTGTGCGCCTGCCTTAGGCCTAGGCCTGGGAGTGGAGGTGGGCCTGTGCCATCCAGCACAGTTCAGCCACGTCCTCGTCTTCGAGAACCTTGATGTCATGCTACAGACTGTCCTCGCAGATCGGCCTTGTGCGTTTCGGCCGGCGTTTCATGACCGCATGGAGGATGTGCAGGTGCAGTGCTGCGTCTGCGTATCCAGAAAAGAGCTTTCAGGCCCAATTATAAACAAAGATCATTGCACTTTTCGGCCCTCAATAACACAGTTGGCAAGATCTTCATAATTCCTTTTGCAAAAGATGGCGGCTGGACGCAGTTCCCCCGGGACTAGCTTATCAAAACCCTTGGAGAACTCGTCCACCCGCCACATCATACAAGGGGAGCGGAGAACCTCGGGTCTGGAGACTTTTTGAATCCAGTCTCAGTCTATGACTTTGGCGATACCGAAAGCGCTATTCAGCAGAATGTGGCCAATCTCACCATCCCGGTGCTTGAGGAAAAAGACCTCGTTTTCTGTTACTGGAATCTAGATGTTTTCCATTGTCACGGCGGAATCGGTAGACAAAGTACGCGTCTACCGGACTAGGATAGCAGGGATCAGTCAGTCTCTCCGCTGCCTATCATTGCGAGATAGGCCTTGAGCATAGCTTGTGAATACTCCTGGGAAGAGCAGAAATGGACCAAGAGAAGTCTTTCTTGCCCCTCTCATCAGTGGGCCCTTGGTGTCTCTTACCCTAAATGACCTGGTGCCAGTCAGCCCCAGCCCCAGCTTCAGCCTCACCCTCACCCTCACCCTC
>RHLP01001260.1:0-12759 GCA_003719405.1 Aspergillus incahuasiensis | reverse complement strand
TAAGTAGATAAGATAACAGGCAGGTTCTCAATCGCCGGCTGCATTAATACTTAAACAATCTGTCTTTCTCCACCAACCATAAAGGCACCTTCATCACTCAACGCCGAGTTTGTTTGGTTCAAACACACATGTTTATTGGGCTTCCTAGCATTATTAACAGTCACAGTATTCAACAGACACTTTCATCCTTTTCCTCCCCTCTCAGGCAGGATGCAGGATTCTGTTCAGCTTTTAACCTCTAACATAATTTAATTCCCTATCTCAGGTAGATTTCTATAATCTAGTAAAACTGAGTCTCTATTTAATCGCAGGCATTTATCAGGGCCTTCATCAATCTCCTGGTATATAGCAAGAACATCATTCACTGGGGCAATGCTGGAAATGTTCCTGCTGTAAGCATTATTTAATAGCACTTGTAATTAAACTACTATAGGATAAGGATTTTAAAGGCTTGCATCTATTGGGACTAATTTAATCCTAGGGTTTTATTATACTAAAGAATTTAGACTTTATCTATTTTAATTTTCATCAATGCTGGGGGGCTGCATATCATCCCCTAATAGTTAAATTTTCTTTGCATTGCTGGCTTTTAAAGACTAGATTACTTAGTACTTTATTTTCCTTTTTAGTTGATCACAAGGGCCCACAATTTCTAATAGATTTTTAAGCCTAATCTTGTGTAAGTTGTAGGATGCCGCTGTTTGGGGGACTTTGATCATTACCAAGTAAGCAACAACAAAATCCAAATCACCTCCCTGGTTTAAAGTAGTCTTATACCTAATCTGTTTAGTTGGTGTCGACAAGACAGGGCATACATAGAAACATATATTAACAAAGGAAATCTGCCCATTAAAAAATATATGCCATAGCCACCTAGACTTGCAGTATAGGTGTTCCACATGCCCCTAATTTTGTAATCATTTTTAATATAATCTTTGATGTCTTGTCTTTCATCTTCCATTATATGCTGGTCCGCAATGTGGTCAGAGCAACTTTGTAGGATTTCTGGCATAAGATATTTCTTCAGACATTCACCTGCTATTTTATTAACAAGTAGATATATGGCAGTTGTTAAAAATGCCCTGTTTATTAACTCTAGCTTAGTATTCCTTTAGTTTTATTAATAAATATATTAGAAGACAGCCATAATATCTCTGCTAGGCATCTTTAATGCAAGCAACCCTAAGCTGAGCGCCTCTTAAGTAGGTATTTTGGATTTAGCAGGAATAATGTTCCAAAAGTTAAGGGGAGACTTCTCAAACATAGTGATCAACTAGATTAAAGAGGGATCAGGACAAAAGTCTTTTATTTTGGAAATCCTTCTTTATGCTTTATTGGCTCTCTTTTTAACTTACTTTGTATTGGCTAAATAGCAATGTTTTCTAAATATTGCTAATAATAAAAATTAAATATCTTCTAGAACCTTGTCTTTAATGCTAATAATAAATTAGATTACCTGCATTGTCAGTAAAGGAAGAGCTAATTAAAATAATTAAGCTTCTTACACATTAGATATAATCTTCTAGATTAAGTGCCTGTATTAGCTGGATTATTTCTATTACTATTGTGTAAAGGGGTTTTGTCAAGAGCAAGTACAAAAGGCAGGAGTCATCACAATAGAAAATAGGGGGTGAGTTGAGGGGAAGTGGCGCTGCCAGGCACATCTGCCTATTAGGACTTAGCAGAAAGTAGAGCCACACCATAAGGAGGGCAGCCACTTATAATGTGCCAGCAAGCACCAAACTTCTACTCCAAATACACAATGGCCCCCACTTTAAGCTGAATCAACACCATTGTGACTAACTGTGATAATACTCAGATTCTCACCTACTAGAAGACAGCTATTGTGCTTAAGAACAGCTATAAGTACTTTTACTTAACAAAATAGTGGGTTCCTAAAGTACGCCATAGAATAGATATAAATAATAGGAACGGATGTTGGGCAGATAAGGGTACACCAGACAGGAACTCTCCTTAAATGCATGTTCTTGCTCTCAGTCACTTAGTCAATACCTATTTATATACTGGGAACTCCAACAATCCAGTAGTATATCTCTTATCACAACTTAGTAAGTAGGTAAGTAGTGTTGGTTAAAAAGCAGGAGGCATATATTAATCTAACTAACTCTAAATAAATCCCTCCTAGACAAAAATATAACCCCATAATGCAGTACTTTGCCAGTAGGCAAAGAGTCCTCTTAATAGTATAAAGTTCAGGTTGCAAAGAACATAATTAACAACCATAGTTTATTGTTAGCTGCAGGAATGAGTTTCCAAGGCCCTAGGCATTTGTACTATGGAACTTACTACTATAGCAAGGGGCTAAAGACCAGATATCCAGACATTAACTTTAATTAAAACCTCTTTAGGCACTCTCAAAGTTATAGTATTTTACTTGGCATTGCAAACACCAATAAAGTATATCTTAGCTAACTATTATATAAATATACTGGTAATACTGCCAGGACTTTTACTGGTATAAACAGAAACACTCTCCAAATCCTGGCCAAACCATAACACTTTAGTCATAAAATTCCCAAATCTGGCCACTAAACTAGCCTCTTACCTGGAATCACATGGCATGAAATCTTTTTAGAACAGGGAACTGTGGCGGTAGCTAGTTATATCCATTCCCTTTATAAGAAGGGTTTCTACAAATAAACTATGGTGAATCTTAGACCAACCAATATGCCAAAACTTAAGGGCCTAATAAAATAAGTTGCAGAATACACCAAATTGCACCAAGGACTACTCACATCATGGACAATTCTTAGCTCTTGACTGCCTTGTATTTTATCAAAACCTTCCCACCATATACCCAGCCCTCAGGTCGGCCATGAAAAGCTCCCCAGTCCAGAAATCTGATCCCAAGGCCATCAGCCACAAACCTAATAGTTCAAATACTAGTAGGTAAGGATCTCTTCATTCATAGTAACCCTGCATTAGGGCCATAAAATAAATATATTAGCCCACACTTATATCTGATTCTACAAACATACTAACAGCCATTGAGCACCAGAACATAGACATCAACTACTTAGAGATAATAAGGTATTGACATAGTTACTCCATATAAGCCAAACTAGTGATTAAGAAACTTCAAAGGAGCCCTCAGGTCCAAGGTCTTCTCAGCCACATACTTATTGTCAATCAGTGTTATTAGTCCTGCAATCTTTAAAATTCTCAACATAATTTCCTATTATATATCCAGCTCAAGGTAATGGGAGCTATAGAATTTGCTTGCAAGGGCAATAATTAATGTGCAGTCATCAACTATATACCCAATTATACTAAGGCAATAAAAGAAATAATACAGCTTCTGTTAACAAAATTCACTGGCATATAGCAAGAGTTACTTGCTAGTAAGAAAGTATCAGATCACATCCAATGATAATAAAGATTCAAGAATCATTAGGATAATATTAAAGGGTAGCTTCAACAATGCAGAGCCACCATAACTAACTGGTCACAAATTCAGTACAAGTCCCTTAAAGTTAGAAAGGTAGCTCCGCAAGATTAATGGCACAGAGGGATTCAAGCAGCCTAGTAAAGTGCATTTAATCCTACCCCATGCTTGGATATGGACATAACTAACCTAATAGATCCCTCTCTGCTTTAATCTCAAATCTTCTTTCTTAGTCAGGCTAAAGCGCCTAATAGAGTTTAAACAACTAGTAGGGGGTGATTACTGTTGCCAAAATTGTATATAATAAATATTTACAGGCAATGTAAACCAGAAAAACATCTACAGGAGTAAAAGATAAGGAGGGATTAGTCCTAATCTTTATATATTGGCCATTTATATGCAGGATGCTCGACTACTAACAGTACAACTATTCCTAATATTAAAGGCATCCAACTTTAATATACTCACCCTTTCACAAGACTAGTTACTAGTTAGACCAAAAAATTAGTGTATAAGGCAGCCCTTACTTATAGTATATTCCTTAGTCCAATATAGTTAGTCTACCCACCCATAGCAGAGCATACATCAACAAGAGGATTCATATATAGCCATTAGATATAGGACCACAAACAGAGATTCAATAGCCAAAGAAAATCAGATGGATTCATTCCTGCTTAATAAGTACAAGGAAAGATAAAAGAAGAAAAGGAAATTCTTTATTAAATAGGCATAGTTTGGCAAGGCCTGCAGCTAAAACAAGACTTGGTTAAATTAATGCCTACTTCATCTGCTAAGCTCCAACCAATTAATGGCACTAGAGTTAGTAAGCAATAAGAAAATAATTATCAAATATTCTATATAACCCTCAACCTGGATTCTCTTGCCCAACTATATTAAATAGTTTGCAATCTTTTGTTGTAAGTAAAAATTAAAAAAAAAAAGCATTTTAGTTGTAAGTCTCAAAAGCTCTTATAAAAAGCCTCGCAGCTTCTCTTTGTCATAGTAAACATATCCCCCTTCTATTCGCCACTTGTCCTGGAACTTCATAGTCAAATTACCATACAAATTAAATAAGTAAAGGTCTTCATATATTCCCAGCTTCCCAACATCTATATAATCATCAGGTGTGAACTACTGTCCTGTCAACATCTCAGCATGCAAAGTGCCACAAAATTTGGTGTTATCATAAAAGAGAAAACCTCCTTCCCTTCTCCACACACTCTGGAACTTTATTATTAGTTCCCCATTCAGTATGAAGGAGTAGAACTCCCCATCAACAGATAATTCTCCAATATCTGTATATTTCTCCAACTGCATGTTTCTTAATTAAGAGCCACTAACAAGTTAATCTTTACCTGCCAGCTTAGGTTGCATGTTGGCAAGGCTTGGTTCACATTTAGTACCAGCTAAAATTCCTGTTCCTTTCCCTCCGTCAGGGCCACAAACAGCAGGACATGTTGGAAGGGTTTGTGGTGTCTGGTCAAGTTATAGTTAAAATACCCAAATTTTCCTTATTACCCTATAGATTTTTTTGCCATCTATCTTTAGATCCTAGTAAAATTCTTCCTTGGGAGAATGCAGGTCTCCAGAGAATATCATGTCTTCAAAATAGCCTAATTATCTTAAAAATTGGAAAAACCGCATCTTTATACCATATGCCATAGCACCATAAACAACCAGATATTTAGTAAGTCCTTGGCGCTTAGTATCAAGGTATCTGTCAGCATACTCTTGGAGTTGTGACTCTAATCCACCCCTAGAACTAACTTTATGGCGCTTACACTCTACTAACAGCACAAAAACTATATTGGGCAATGGCTTGTCATTATAGTATCTAATAAAGATATTAACAGCTTAATAACTTTGGTCTAGCTGCTGTTTACTATACACTAATAGAGTTGAGCATCTTAGGTATTTATTTAAGAACTCTTTAAACAGAGGTCTACTTGCTATCTTATAAAGACTAGGGTTGCTGGCTTACTTGTAGGCACCTTGTAGTTAGGGGGTTGTAATAAGGTTATCAACAGCAGCATCTGTTATAATTCTTAGTAGAGGAGGCATAACTTAGAACCTCTTTATAAGTAGCAGTAATATATAGTAAAATAATAAGGTTACAATAGCCAAGAATATCTCAAGAAAGAAAATAAACAGACAATTTCTTTCGTAGTTAGAAAATATTAACAAGCTCTTTATATCTACATAAGATTACATACAATGCTAATAGTGTAGGACCTCATTTTACCTCTTAGGCCATAAATTACTTATTGTTAATGCGCAGATAACTTCAACTTGGCTTAATTAGGTAAGACAAATTCTTAGTTTGTACTAGTGCCAAGGTGTTATCTTGGAGTTTAGATTGTGGTGGCTAAGCCAACTTTAACTCAGCTTAATTAGAGAAGATAAATTTCCAACTTTGTACTAGTGCTGAGGGGTCATCTTAGAGTTTAGATTGTGGTGGCTAATTAGCTTATATTTAAACTTTCCCAAGAGTTAATACTAATGCAGAGTTTGCCAACAGTTGCCCAAACATGCATTGCTAGCTCTTGCCTCTAAATCACCTCCAAGCATGCTTAGTCTAGGAATAATTATAAAAGTTTTTGTCTCTCTACTTATATTCACTGTCCCATGCATGTCAATTGTCTGCCCACTTATTTAGCCATGAATCTTATTAAGAGATTAATTTAGTTTATGTAACGCATAGGCGCCTGTGCACTAGTAGCCTTACAGTTTACAGCTCACAGCTTGCCTAAAGCTGTGACCAATATGTATAAGACTGGCCTTGTTGTTGCACTTTGGGTGCTTGTCTACATTAACCAGAATCTAGTCATGGGTTTTAAAAAGTAGAATCTCACTTTTTTTTGGCCACGCACCAAACACAAGGTGCCTTACCAAGATCTCAAAGAGCAACAGGGATGTTTATCCCAAGTCCTTGCAGGTGTCTGGGGTGGAGAAAAATATCAAGTTAATAAATCCTACTGCCAGGGTGCCTCTCAACAATTCCACTAAAACATCTTTATATCCAAGCACCCAGGACTGGTCAGTCAGCTTACATATACTCCTTATCCTGGCAACCATATTAATTATAAGAGTATAACCCTATTCTCCTTTGCCCAGTTTATTACATTACTTACATATAGAATATTAGGTTGTCTAAGTATAATTATACTGCAGAATGCTAAAGTTAAAACCAAATTAAGGTAGTATTTAGAGACTATAAGTATAGACTAATTACTAATTTCCTACTACATAGCAGCTAGAAGCCAAGCCAAGGGCCTCTGCAACCTTCTCTTCTTTCTACTAATAGTAAGGCAGCTAGTTCTCACAGACCTAAAGCTGTACCTACATCAGCACCAAGCAAAGGAACCTGCCACTCTTAAAAACTACCAGTTAACACCGTCCCACACAACACGCGTCCCAGGAATTAACACCCCAAGTCCAAGGATACCATTATTGTCTTGCCTACTTACAAAGAAATAGAGCATTATCTTAACCTCTAAGAGGCATATTAGGATATTATTAACAAGGCATGCAGCATGATTACTTTGGGGAGTGCCATAAATTATTTATTAATATCTATTTCTTATCAGCCAATGTCTTGGCGTGCAAATATACCTTAAAATAGATCTATAGGGATCAGGCCCATAGGTATGCTTATTTACTGCTTACTTAAATTTAATATTAATAGAAGTTAGGCTTAATAGGTAGCTCCGCACCACAAATTACTACATCTAAAATTTAATTAGGATCAAGGTAACTTCTAAAGCCCAGAGTACAACTTAGAGCTGACTTTTTAGGGATAATTATAGACAATAATAAACTACAGCTGTAAGATTCAGATCTAGAGGATGTTTAGATTTGGATTCTAGCATATATAGCGCAACTTAATAACAAGCATAATCCTTATCCATAGTCTTCTTCCAACAATATAAGATTTTATATTCCTGTCTTTCCCCATCACCTTTCTCTGTAATCACTCTCCTATACCATGCTCAAACTCTATAATAAAGTCCTCTACTAGATCTGTTTCTTAGCTTTTACCTTTGCATCTCTACTTACTTTTATTTTCCTAATTATCTTATCTTGTATATCTATACTTAGTCTATAAGGTAGGTATACCTAAGCTTATACTACTTCTAACTAATAATAGCTTTAGAATATGCTGGATACTTATTACCATATTTAGTTACAGCTATATAGAAGAAGGGGGAAAATTACTCTGCTTTAAAAAGAGTTGCTTAGAAACTACTAATAAACTACAGGAAATAAAAGGGCCCTGTAAGAAGGAAGATTATCCTGTAAAACTTAACAGTAATTATTAGTAGACTCCATAACCAGGCTAATAGGAAGTAGATTAGTATTGCTTCTAGCAAATAAGGATATCTTAAACTATACTATAAACTTGGGAAGCTTTGGAGGGAATTCTACAAGTATCTTTAACTTGTAGTACTCTATACCTTTTATAATATACTAGGTTCTCTTAAATTTTAGTATATATTTAAAGCCTGCAGACATAATATTGTACTTAAGTAAACTTCTATAACTAAGCAATATTTTTCTAAAATACTTCTTATAATCTTCCTTCTCTAAAAAGTAAAATTTCTTTAGCAGTATTAAGAGATGTATTCACTAAGTTTAGCTATCTCTAGAAAATAATAGTAAATTCTAAAGCACTTAAAGTTACTAGACCTAATCTTATTCTTATATTTCTAGTCTTAGGGGGCTATAAAAAACCTTTGGTCCTTCTCAACATAAGCTTAGAATCCCCTTAGGTACCTTAAGTTCTGGCAGATTATTTTCCTAGTAATAATATAATTATATTTTTCCTGAACACAGCCTTGATATATAGACAATTCAAAGATCCTAGTGCCAATAAGCTTTAATGGACAGATAAAGGCACTACACATGTGATAACTTACTATTTTATCTTCCTAACTACTCTTAAGGGGAATAAGCAGCTTAAGTGGGTTTTAGTCTATAAGCTATCAAAGATACTAAGGGATAGGGAGTCAATAGAGGTGTTTAGTCATGCATGGGCAGTATAGGAGAAGGACAGGCAAGGATGTAAAGGCTTATTTAAGATATTCCCCAAATCTAGTTGGGCTTCCTAAACTTACTAGTTACCTGTTACTTATTATAGTCCTAATAAGTATTTTACAGAAAGAAAACATGTAGCCACAAAGGATTTAGTTAGTATTAATAGAAAATAAAGTAAAACATCCTCCTGCTTTAAAGGGACAACCTCTTCTCCATTAAGTTGCTTTAAGGTGCAGTAAGATACCTACTTTCTTTCTGCAGAGATCATGTTACATAAGCCCACACTCCCCGCCAAGATGGAGACCCAATCATCCCCACAGCTAAATAATAGTAGATTTAGGTTCAAGGATTTTCTCCGTAAGGACTATAATATTAAGATAGATAAATAAGGGTACTCTGTAGTTACAAGCAGGCCAAGCACTAATAAGGCACTTTTTTTTAATTAGAGAGGATATGTTTAATCATCTCACATCCAGTTCAGATACAGTAACATATTTAAATTCCGCTGACTATTTGCCAGAGATCAAGAAACAGTAGCAAGGATTCATAGAGCAAGGAATCAAGATATACATCCACCAGCCCCCAATTACCTATAATTTCTAATACAGTTATGCAGATAGACATCAACCTTTTGCCCCACTTTAAAAGTTCCCAGGGGGTTATCTAGCAGGGGCCAATAATCTACAGCTTAGCCTCTCCTTGTGTTGCCAAAGATCACACACCTTGAAAGGTGCATCCATGCCCCGGCGCAATTTTAATTTGGAAAGCCCTGTGGGGTATCAGCGTACTTAAGGTTTACCCTAGATCCCACAAGCTTAAAACACTGGAGGAGCTGCACAAGAGCAGCATTAGACCCATCAAGCTATAAGTACATCCTGCCCAGGTCCTTTTTACCTGTGGCAGTCTATAGCTAGAGGAAGGAAGTAGGGCAGGCTACCTAATATAGATAGGTGTATCTTTGAGCATCATCAGCCTGCACGTCGACAGGTACTGTCTGACTTTTATCACCTTGG
Source organism: Aspergillus incahuasiensis (assembly GCA_003719405.1). Classification (NCBI taxonomy): domain Eukaryota; kingdom Fungi; phylum Ascomycota; class Eurotiomycetes; order Eurotiales; family Aspergillaceae; genus Aspergillus; species Aspergillus incahuasiensis. Next base: position 3,306 of record RHLP01001260.1, on the reverse strand, counting down.
CTTATAAAGCATCCCAATTCCTCTCACTATACACACCAGTAGTGCCATACTAGGCCCAGGAAAATACCTCTCTTCTGCAACTTAAACAGATTATGCCAAACAATTACTCCCAACAGACTTGCTTATTTACCATAGACAGAATACTTTCTAAAGCTTTAATTAATCATTACCAGTTAATAGAATTCTATAAGCAGCTGCAAGACCCAACAGGCTTGATCTTTCAGTTAAACTATCACATAGGCAATGACCTAAGGGCAGCTGAATAGTTTAAGCATGTCCTTAGTATTCAAAGCCTAGCCCAGCAGTTTCACTTAAAGGGTGTTAGTATAGTTAATTTTATTAAAGAGGAGGGGTTGCAACATACTGCACAAATTAAGAGGGATATTAAAATTAGAAAGAAACTATATTTGGTGGAGCTAGAGCTTGGGTTACCAGGGGTCTAGCTTGTACTAATGACCATGCTATCTTAATTCAACCAAATACCAAATATAGAAGTCTATGCTATACCGCAGTTACTATGCGAGCAGTATAAGGGACTTTTGGGATTCGCATCTAATCTGTTAAGTCTGGTGGAAGAATCTACCCAGTTGTATAGTATCTGGGTGAAAATTTCCTCACGCCAGGGCATTCATAGGCATACATAAGAAATATCATATTTCAGGTAGTATACCCACCGGCCGGTGCTGGGGAGCTGCTTCCGCCAGAACCCACATTTGTCGCGGAAGTGGGCCTCAGGCTGTTTTAACCAATCATTAAGGACTTGCCAAGCTCAGTAGGATCAAACCATAAGGCAAGAACAAGTCCAATAGGTACTGCTTCAGGTCAATAGACACAAAAGGCACCACAACTTTGCATTCCATGTTTTCTGCTGGTAAGGTGATTTTTTTCTCTATATCTAGATCATAATTTGGGACCAGAAGTCATAGCACAATCCCCACTCAACAGGCTATTTCAGGCAGGGATATAATTTGTATTCCTAACCAGTAGGAGCCTATTATCAAAACTCTTAATAGATACTTCCTTGCAACGCGTGGATTCGACTATCATTTTAACAGAGCTAATATGCGACCCCTTCTCCAGGAATATTTAACTCTGCTTTTGGGTGTGGAATCAAGAGGGCTAAGAAACCTAAATATTGTTATTTAATTATTCTCAAGAACCATATAATCTTTCAGCTTTGACTTATGTTAATCTCTAAACAAGCAGACCACAAATATAATATTTCTATAGAACACCTTAAAGCTAAGAGCTTCCAGCTTTCTTAGTTCCCTTTACCCATCCTCTAGAAAAGACAAATCCTCTATATCCCATCCAAGCAGTCAACAGCAGCAGGCACCACTTAGCATTAATAATCTGGACCACCTACAGGTCAGCATGCAGTTTCCCAGTTATTTTTCTGCATATTAATAAGCAGCTAGCATAAAATGATTGTTATTAACAAAACAAAGGAATGCTTAGTTTTTTCCCAGCCTATAACACATACTAAAGAATACATAGATTATAAGATTTAGTGCATGAAATTTAAGCAATACATAATATCTTAAGAGTTCTTGGGACTATTAAACTACAGAAGGAAATTTCTAAAGGAGTAGGAGAAAAAGAAGGAGCACCTTAAATTAGGGGGCAGCTAAGACTAAGAAGCAACTTAAATTATTATACATAGACTATTTCCTGTTACTAGCTCTAATTATAAAGATAATATAGAGATATTAATCTACAGGAACTAGAAGCATACTAGTTAAACTTCATAGAGCAGCTCTGTTAAGGCCTAGACCCAACCATAAGCACTGCAGGTTAGTAGCCAAAGCAGGGCCAGCCACTGGCAGGCGCCCATTTTTTGGACTAGTTGCATCCTTGTCCCAACAAATTTAAATTAGACTTGCTTATAGTACCAAAGTCCAATTACTTCTAGCTACAGGCAATACACAATGTCTCCCCACTAAGGGTTTAAGTAGGGAAATAAAGAGAGACCCAACCATTATTAGTCTAATTAATTACTTTCAAGAGGCATATAATATACAAGCCTTGACTTAAGTACTTACTATAACTATTATTATACTTTATTAGCCTAGCCTAAATCTATTTTTTTAGCTTTCTATTTCTTGCAATGGCCCATTAGACTATTATAGTACTTTTAGATTACCTTCTATATATAAAGTATATTCCTAGCAGTAATAATCTAACTGCTATTTTAAATACTTCTAACTTTAAATATAAAAACTATGTATATATTTATTCTGAAAATCTAATTATTTATTAACTGCATTAGTAGATACTTCTCCATAAAATACCAGCCTCTTTAACTTCAGCTTTAGTAACTATACCAGCACTACTAATACTGCTACTACTACCACTGCCTTTACCTATACAAGATAATAAACATAACTCTGGCTCTAACAGGATGCTCTTATACAGGGTAAGTCTTTACTATTACTCTTTAGCTATATACTAAACTAACTAGGATCTACTTAAATATTACACCTAATTACTATTAATGGCAGAATCCTCAGCCTTGTCTATCTACTTGTTAATGCTTAACTCTACATTGCCTGTTCACATGTAATTATCCCCTGCTATACTGCTATATTCTCCAGCATCTAATAATAGTTACAGGAGTGAGCTTACCAAGCCCCCAAGGGAATTCTTGGAGCTGTCAGCTCAGCTTGCTCTTAAGTATTTCCATGCATGTTACTTATAATACTTGGAGGACCTGCCCAAGGATGTTATTATAAAGTACATTAAAAACCTTGCCAAGAACAAGCTTGGATACAATAAACTCCTTATCCTATCTATCTTTATTTAAAATATTAATGCCTCTATTCCCATGCTGCTACTACAACATAAAAATCAGCCTGTTTATCCTGTAACTACTTTGTCAGAGCTTGACTATAAACAGCTATCTAAGTCTTTCTTACTAAATATGATTAATAAAAACTCTAACTTAATCTTCTATTAATACAATGCCACCTTAAAAATTATATTATAAGAGAATAAATTTAGATATAAGATTATAGAGCTGGTTAAATTCTTGGATTACTTTTTTATAACCTTCCTCTTAGTTTTAGTTAGTAGATATCTTATATACTATTAGAGTTAAATTTACTAACTCCTCCTTTATAGTTTATATAGCCTAATTCCTTGCTACTAAGTAGTCTTTATTTTCTTACTCAGCCAGCTCTTAAAAGCCTCTATAAAAATATTAAGAGCAGTAAGTATCTAAAAATTCTTCTGGAGTTTATTAAGCTTCTCTTAGATAAACTTAGTAATAAGTCTCTGCTTATTCTGCTTCTTTATATTCTGGATATT
>RHLP01000126.1:0-22282 GCA_003719405.1 Aspergillus incahuasiensis | reverse complement strand
GCCTCCTCCACTCATCCGCACTCTTCCCCCGGCCAGACCCCCCCAGATACGAAAACAGATCACAATACACACTGGTCAGCACCACGCTCGTCAACCCGCTAAACCCCACAACGCGACTCGTAACCGCCTGCCCGGAGCTCTGGAACGCCACAAGCGCCAACGGCACGGAAATGGCCCAGCCCAACTCGTCGCTCTTGCTCGGCTTGTGCTGCACGGTCACGATCGCGGCAGCTACAGCGAGGCAGAGTGTCTGGATCGCGAAACTCAACGCGAGAGCGCCGCGCTCCCTGGGGCTGCAGAAAAGCCGCGAGAGAAGCGTGAAGAGGAAGCTGCCGATGCAGAAACTGGCAATCGAGATCAGGGCCTTCAGCCACCGCTGCGACTTGCCGCTCTCGTCGAGGCCCGACAGGCCTAGCCCGAGGTAGACGGTGTTGCCGGTTTGCATGCTCACGAACGAGCCCCAGATGAAGACGGCGGAGCTGTCGAGGAGGCCGGTGATTATGTAGCAGGTGAGCAGGAGGAGGTCGGTGCGGTGAGGGGTGATTTCGGTGGTGAGGTGGTGCTTGAGGTGTTGCAGGGAGGAAGGTTTCGTGCTTCTTTCCCCATGGCCAGAGCCTAGGAGAGGGGGTGTTCCGCGGGTGAGGGGAGTACGCGCCATTGCGATGCTAGCCTTCTTTTGGCCAGGAGTGTAGGTGGCTCAATAAAGTTGAGGGGAAAAAGGAAAAGTGGAAGTTGTGTTTTCTTGGACCTGGCCCTGGAAAATCATGGAGCATGACGTCATGATTTGCGTAGGGCTGAAGTCCGCTAGGCAGATGAGAAGTGAAGAATGTCTTTTTCGATGGCTTAGATGGTGCTTACAGTACATGGCTAGTAACATATAGTTCCGAACAAGTACCCTAATGCCCTATCAATTGGACGCGGTAGCGCATACTACTACCCTATGTACTCCCCGCCGTAGCCCTAGAAAGACCACTACGCCTAATTGTTGGATACTGCCTTCTTTAGAGCTGATGAGTACAACATAGTACAACTACTTCCCGTCTGCAATTGAAAGCGCTCCTTTTGCCAATGCTTCTTCAGGGCATCCGCCGCCTTGGGATCCTTGTCCTGAAGCCGCTTTTGGAATGAATCGTAATGGAGAACCGGAGTGCATTCTGCTCTCTTCATTCAATGATCTGACTTGGCACCGTCAACCCCGTATATACCCTGCTCAGACGATACATAGCCAGCGGCCACAAATCCATGATCTGACCAGAGTGCATTGTGCGCATCGCGAAAAGTTCGCTCCAGACCAGGTTTCCCGAGATACGCATGTGGCCACATTAGAGGCAGTGTGCAATTGTCGCGCAGTAGTGGGCTGTGAACCGGATTGCCTTCGAATGTTACCAAGGCAAGTATGGCAAAGGAGGGGGGTCACTGGATCATGATGCCACCGCACATGCACGGATGACCTTGGCAGAGACCCAGTTGCGCGGAAACCACGGCGGAGTGAGAGATAACAAGCCCTTGCAGCCATGTTGATGTGTTGCAACGTGGTGGTAGGGGGGATCAGAGATCAAGAGGTATCGCACTTTACCCGCTACGCTCGTTTAGGAAGGATGCCCCCTCTCTCGGCCGGGCCGGGGCGCCTGCTATTCTAAGAAAAGTTGCAGGGACTCAACAAGCGTCATCAGGAGGTGAATACAAACATGGGCGTGACAATGGGCCAGGACAAGGACATGATTTCATCCCAGATTTCGCCCTGACTCTACTGAAAGCCTGAGGCGAAAGGACTCCATAACGCTAAAAGTATACGGCTCTCCATACACCCCCCAAAACCGGAATTTCGACATTCCAACACCGCCCCCCTCAGCAAAAGAGACCTGGTCTCACCGCATTCCAGATAACACAAACATCGTGGTCGTCTACGGGCCTCCACGGCTGCATCTCGATACCGTCAACGCCAGCGGTCTACGGCATTCGAGCTGCGCACGTCTTAACTGAGAGATCTCTCGCGTCCGGCCTCGACCTGTCGCCTTGGGCATATCCATGTTGGATATGGAAGGAGGACGCCGTGCTTGACGATATCGGGCAGCAAAAATGAGTGTGTGATGAACCGGTTAGGTGGATGGGATATCTTGTCTGGGATGGCTTGGGCTGTGGTTTTGGGCTTGCTGGAAAGTGTTTTTGGTGGTGGACGTGGTGTGCAGTGGCTCACAACGTTTGTTAATGTTGCGGTTGTGGGTAGGGGCTTGGAGAATGATCTGCGGAATGAGGCTGTTGTTGTTAATATCTAATTTGTGGTCTCGAGTCCGCAGCTTGGGTTGTAGTACCTAGGAAGACCAGACATGGGACGCCCTGTTTAATAGGCAGTCGAACTTCGCTGCAAGACAGAAAGATCCCGTCCTGGGCAAACTGAGTCAGGGAGTCGGTAATCGAAAAAAAAACATATACTGTTAGATTCGACCTGGTCGTGTGGAAAATCATATCCCGTGATAAATTCCTTCTTCAAGGTATCAACTAGCTAACCAGAATCTACTACTCCAACATATCTTTCGGGACAAGCGATACAACGCCTACGTTGTAAAAGGCTACAAGGAAAGGAGAGTGTACAAGCGATAACACGTCTATGTTCATTTCTCATTCTCAAAACCTATTCTATCATTTAATATGGTCATTTTTAGATCGTCATTATGAAACTTCCATTGACAGCACTTAGAGGGTTTTCTCAATCATCTCAATGCCGTACTCCTCCTTGAGGATCTTCTGGAGAGGCTCGCAAATGTCCCAGGTCATGGGAGCCAAGACACCGGTCTTGTTAATGGTGCCATCGAGGACCAGCTTCACAGCAACACCACAGGGAACACCGACAAGCTTAGCCATGGCAGAGTAACCGCCGGGCACACCATACTCGCAGAGAGTGCTGGTGCGGACCTCTTTGGAGCCGTCCTTGTGCTCGATGCCGAACTTGTGCTGGAGCATGACAAGATCGCGCTCCTCGGGACCGTACTGCATCTTCTGCTCGAGAGTGGCGCAGAGAGTGTCGAGAGGGTTGCCGCGGGGGGTAATCTTCTCGTCGGAGAAGAGGCCAATCCAGCGGAGACCGGAGATGATGCGGTCGCGCTCGTCATTGTTGGGGAAGGCTGTCTTGGAGGAGATGGCCCACTCGAGGTCCTTGGTGGAGGAGGAAGTAGCGCCGAGGATCTTCTGGGTGGCCTCCTTCCAGGCAATGGGGGAGCTGAGGTAGGTTTGAGCCTCGTCGCTCAGGAAACCAATGTCGACGAGGACCTTAATGAACTCGGGGAAGCCCTGGTAGCGGAGAGTACCGCGGATGAGGGTCTGGGCCTCGGGGATGTCGTAGCGCTCACGGAAGGGGGTGGAGTCGCGGTTGGGGTAGGCGACGAAGGCGAAGCCGGGGTAGATGTAGTAGGGCTTAGCAGCGGCCATGAGTTCGGGACCGGCAATGCTGTTCTCCTGGCCGTCCTTGTAGAACTTGGCAGCGTTGCGAAGAGCAAGCAGGACACCCCGGCTGGACCAAGAGAACTTGTAGCCGAGAGGGTTGTTGGAGCACTCGGGGGCGGGGAGACCGCCGCAGTAGGAGAGGAAGTCAGTGATCTTACCACCCTCGGAGTGAACCTTGAAAGTTCCATTAGCATGTTTGAGTTTGGCCCAACGCCAGACGGGAAATTCGTACCTCGTGAATGGTCTTGACAGCGTAAAGGTGGTCGATACCCTACAAAGACAAGTCAGCAAATACGAAAAGCGGATGAGGACCAGAAGCAGCACTTACAGGGTCCAGACCAATCTCGTTCATGACGGTAATGCCGGCATCCTTGCACTGCTGGTCCAGCTCCTCCATGGCCGGAGAGACGTAGGAGGTGGTGACAACATGCTTCTTGGTGCGGATAGCACCTTTGATGACCTGAGCGTGGAAGGTGTAGGGAATCAGAGAGATAACCAGGTCAACCTTGTTCAGGGCCTCGTCGAGGGCCTTGTCATCGTTGACATCGAGGGAGATGGCCTTGGTGTTCTTGAAACCTTCGCAAAGCTTCTTCGCGCTCTCGAGGGTTCGGCAGGCTGGATTAAACGGCAATTGTCAATCATTGGACAATTGGGCGATCGGTTGGGGTTGGAATACGTACCGACAGTGACCTCGACGTCAGCCTTACTAAGAACATCAACAGTGGGCTTGGTGACTATACAGCAAGATCCAGTCAGTCATAGTCATAGCAATGCGGGGTTAAATTCTGCACTGAGATGGAGGGGCAATGAGAGGTAGTGGGACGTACCGAAGCCCGAGCCCAGAAGGAGGACCTTGGAACCAGCAACTTGCTTAACCATTGTGACGATTTCAGAGATATGGATTGTTTTTGAAGATCGAGTGAGTCAATCGAGGGAACTCCAGAGTTATCCCCGTTGCACTGTGGGATGATCACGTGAAATTATATGAAGCGGTATCGGAGTACTCCAACCATGAAGTGTGCCGGTCGAAGTATCGAATAATGTTTTACGACTACAGATACACTCGATTGCTACAAGTGTATACCAGAAAGCAAATCTATTGTGTTATAGCTATAAACAACCGCGCATTATCCACGGTCGGTATGTGAGTCATATACACGATCAACACGATTGACAAAATGCGGAATGCTCTATCTGTAAGTCAAGGGTGGGAATGGGACAAAGATCCCTAGAAAATCAATCGAAGGCCGTAACTCCCAGTCTTCTAATGCTATACCCGATTGCTATACTCTAAATAAAAAGGATAGATTATAAGGTTTTCGGCTTTGCGCCGGGACTCACCACGAACTCTTCCCGGCTGTCGTCTGAGGACTCTTGGAACTCACCGTCAAAGTTGCCTTCAGCATCGGGGTTCTGTCGTGCCTTGGAAACCCTCCGCTGCCACCTTAATAGTACGGGCAAGAACTGCCACAGATCGAACTCAGGCCATAGTATGTCTAAGAAAGCGATTTCCGTGTTTTCATGACATTGCCAGAGCATGAAGTCGCTGAGACGTTCCACCCCTGATGTGCGGATTAACAGGTCGAGAGGAGGGTTGTCGCGGGTGAGTAGGTGGTCTGCCAAAGTTTGGCGCGTAATAGTTTCCGGCGACCTGAACACCGGAGAATCCGAATCAGTGGATTCCGTAGTCCGACCTTTCGTGAGCTGGTCGGGTAGGTGCAGTGTAGCAGCGGATGAGAGAGCGGATTCGGACTGGTAGACCTTGTTCTGGTCGTTGGACTTTTGCGCATCATCCTCGCCGAGGGTGGATGATTCTGAAACAGAATCGGACTCGTTGCTTGAGTCCTCTAGATTCCCATTTGTTGTTCGAGACCGAATGGTTTGTGTGATATGATCTTCAGAGAACGGCGTCCGCGAAAGCGAAGTCGAAGCTTGAGTCGAACGGAGTGGCTTGCTGTACTCGGCAACTGTGTCACGGATAGCGCCAGTAATTTCGTCACGCGATGTGTAAGGAAAGCAGATGTTTAGAACACGGTCACCATTGTTCTTCGTCATGTCGACTGCACGGTCGACTGCAGCAAGCACGTCCGGGCGCAACAAGTCTAATCGACCTAGTACCCGTACTTTTGCCCCATAGCGATCTAAGATCTCTCCGTGTTGAGCCATTTGCGATAATTTGACCCTTGCCATTTCCATCAAAGCATCCACCTCGAATTTGGACCGTTTGAAATTCTCAATGCTGAACGCGTAGATCGTTACGACTTGTACTCCGCTCCGGTAGCACACCTCGAGAATCTGGACCGCAAGAATAGTTAGTACCTCACACCGCGATGTGAAATGTGACGTTTTATAATAACCCTCGTGTCCAAACATGGCCGTGAGACTCACCCGTGCCAGCGCCTCAAACCCCAGGTTATGCCCCTCCACTGTTTCGATCCCGTGAGTTCGGGCAAACCTCCGGTTCCCGTCCATGATGAATGCGATATGTTGTGGAACTGGCCCCTGCTTCAGTGCTCCAACCAGCAGATCCCGGAGCTTGGAGATCGCATACTCGATGGGGGGCGATGCAAGGAACCAATTCCGGAGCTTTGAAAGATGCATTGACGTAGCCATTTTGGAAGTCGTTCGTAGGACGGCGTAAATAATCAAATGAAATCTTCGGTACTTGAGATCGTAATATGATGTCTAGGTTGGGAGATTAATTGGAGCGACTGTCGTGTGCGAGGAAAGAAAGGCGAACGATGCGATGTTGAAGAGATGCCACGCCGACAAAAAAACAAGATCTAAGCTCGAGGGTATAATGCGACTAATGATGTGTCCAAAGGACGTCAGCGGAAGTTTAAACTGAGAATTGACTGGGCGCAGCAGCGGCCAGCAGGCTACACTGTTTTCCTGATCTTTTATCGATCTAATGCGAAAGGAGAAACGCGGGAGGCGGTGATGCATACCAGAACGAGAGGAAGAAACGAAAACAGACAGTGACCGTCTCGAACTGATGGCTTGCCTCAACAATTGGAGAATGAGCCGGTCTATGATTGAAGTGAGGAGATCGAGCTGATCTCATTCATAATTGCGTCGGTCGTTCCAGAGCAAACAGTTGTGGGTCAAAAGTGCGTCTGGCCCACGTGTAAGCACGGCCTTTGCCTCCAAAGTGCCACCCCCTCCAGCGGTCCAAGGCTCTCCTCTATAAAAATCCCAACAGATTGATGCGGGGAAACAGGTGAACATGAAGCGTAATCAAGTTCTGTTGTACTGCATCGTGCGCGAATTTTGGGGGGGACTCGTCTCACGACCGTCTCATTTGCTACGGAATTACATACTAGATACACATGGGGGAGGTACAGGAAGAGATGAAAACGCCCAACTCCGCCGCTGTCATTACAGGCAGGCTGGCCCTGCAAGGCCCTGATTCATAGCACGAACAGTCTGTTAAATATCCTTGCGGTTGACTTCGCTGTGCGGCGTTCCCGGTCCGGAGCTGGCCATGTCCCAGCTACTGTTATCCTCGCTTCGCCGACGCCGTTGTTCTCCTCGCTCGCGCATGGCGTCTCGAATCTTGAAGCTCACCGTGTCAAGCCCCTCCTTGGCTATGACCTGGCTGAGTGGCTTGAGCTGCTGGCCCGACGTGCCTGGCAAGCCCCCGAACGAGCTGCTTCGGCTGTTGCTGCGGCTGCGGTTGCGGCTGGATGGCCGCGTAGAAAAGAAGCCGAAGTTTGCAAGATTATGGAAGGACTCGTTTCGAGGAAGTGGCTCCTGGGAAACTAAGCCCTCGTCGAAGTTATCGGTGCTTGCCCGTCTGATTTCCACACTAGGTGGTTGTTGTTCATTCTCTATGTTGGCAGATTGCCGGTTGAGTTCGCGGAAAGGATCTGTCACAATCCTTGCAGCATCAAAGTCTGGGAACAGTTCAGGACCAAGGGTGTTGATGGTGTCGGTGACCTGCTTTGCGAGCGCAGCGCGTCGCAAGCGCAACTTGACCAGAGTGTTGGCCGATGAGGGGTTGAGGGATAACAGTAAAGGACGCAGAGACTTGATGATATCCATGCCGATCTCGCCGATGCGTAGTGCAGCAAAGGTGATAGTCGGGAATAAAACCATGCCAATCGGAATGAAAGACCATAGCGGCACGGATTCGGGAACGTATCCATTAATGCGATTACGATAGGCCCAATATGTGAAGGCCGTGGTATAGGACGCGTAAAGCGCGGGGGCGAATGCGAGAGCAACAAGGAGCTTCCAGGTTGCCATCACGTCGCGACCCTGAAGCTTGACCGTCGAAGCGGCAAGAGCTTCCTTTGACTTTTTGTTTGATATCAACTTTGTTGTGATGAAGACCGGAGTGAAGAGAAGAAGACCAGGCAAAGTCCCGATCGTGAGAAGCACTAGTTTGCCCAAGCGGTATATCAGCGTCGCAATGACTTTGACAAACGAAAACTTCGCGTATTCAACCTGGTGGTCGCGGATTCCCAGAAGTCGCAATTGTTTGTTATAGTCTGCGATTGATTTCTTTAGATCCACAATCCGCTGATCGTCCTTGAAATGTGAGTAGCCCTTGACGAGACGACGGTTGAGTTCGACGACCATAGGTAGCGGGAGCTTCTTTCCCTTGATGTTGTACAGACGACGTGCAGCTTGAATGACCTGAAATTTTCGCATTAGTCTGTGTTTTGGTCTTCGGAAAAAGGGCTGAACGAACCATCAATGTCTCATAGTCAGGGCTGGTAACGGTCACCGCCACGAGGCTCTGGTAAATCATATCCAATAGCGGACCCACCGCACCTCTTCTATCACCATTTTTATACTTCTCTACCAGTTCTCGAGGGACTTCCACGGGGTTACCAAATTCAATCACTGCCCTCGAGCGAAACTTATGAGCATGGAAATAGTTCATTCCACAAGGCACAATCTTCAGGCCACAATCCGGATTCTCCGCTAATGTACCAAGGGCCATTAGAGCAACACCAGCTAGCGTCGGAGTTAGTTTTCAATGCGCCGGTGTAGGGGCGGGAATCATACGCTTCAAAGGTAGTAGATCAGGGCGATCGTGGCTGCCTCCCTCTGGAAAGATACCAATACAACCACCGGCAAGCAGACGTCCAAAAACGGCTTCATACACTGCACTTTGGTCCACGTGGGGGGCCGCCTTGAACTTGGAGCCCTTGAAATCAGCAAGGTCGATATCGGAAACGTCTCCGGTGAACTTTCCATCATCGGTAATATCCTTCCGACCAGTCAGCTGGAATAGCGCATCCTTGTGAGTAAATGGTTTCTTGAGGATTAGCTCCTCCGGACCGCGAATCTCGGCAATGCTTTCACTGTGCGATGTCCCGTTTATAGTCGGTAGCGCAATCGTGCCATCTTTTTCAAAGCCAGGCCCTTCAAAGTTCGTCCCCACACCGCGCAGTAAAGTAGGATGGTTGACGGGATCTGGAAGATACACGGTACCTTGGCCAGGCTTCAGCATGTCCATTGCTCTAGATACGGGCACAGTTCCAATGCCCCTCGCCAAAAGCCCGATAAACTTGCGGCGAAACGATTTTTCTGCGATTAGAAACGAGATTCGGCGATGCGCCTCGCTGCGCAGTACCCGCATAAGAATTAGCGAGTCCACAAACTACAACATCACAAGCATCGTAAGTACATATACAGACGAATAAGAATGTTGAAATGTGTTTACCTGATTGGCATGAGGGGCAGCCACGATAATCATCGGCCCTCTTCGAGGAATTTTCCATGAGCCACGCGGGTGAACCTCTCGGAAAAAGAGGTCGACAAGGACAGAAAATGTCCATAGCACAAGATCGTATAACCACCCGATTAAGGGCGGAATGTTCAATTTCTTCGCCATGACGTCAAAAGAGACAGTCGGACTGTCTTCGAAACGGCGATTATATAGAAACCGGAGAGGAGAATAAAAGAAGGCACGCAGTAGGCCCAGCCGGAGGGTCCCTATCTCCTAGACGGAATCGAGGTCAATTCCTATTTTCGGAGGAAGCACGCGGGAACAAAGAAAGCAGAGACCGCATATCCTGCCCCTGTACTCCGTATACTCTTGCGACGTGCAAGTGGAGAGAGTCCGAAGATTGTTTCTGGAGTTGGAGAGCTAAGTCTCGTGTAGACAAAGGACGGAGAAGCAGGTTGGCCTCAACGGATTCTAGAGGGCAGTAGCGCATGTGACGTGACAGTGCTTGGTTGGGATCGATTGAATCTTGCGACTGTTGTGGTAATTTTTGAGTGGGGTAATAATCGCCGGTAACATCAATACACGCTAATTGCTTCTAGATAAGCGTACTATCTATCCAGGAGAGGCAACCAAATTCATTGACCTCCAAGTTCATCGTTTACTTCCACTTCAGGACATTGCTTTCCAGAACATTGCTTTCCAGAAGTCCTTATCTCATTACTGATTACAATATCACTCAGTGGACCAGCACAGCCATACCACATGTTCAGAAAGTAGGCGTTTGGGCTTTCGGTAACCACTGGGTACAATGTGATCCTCTATCAAGGTCATCTTTCTATTAGACCATGGAAAACATTGAAGAAGCCATCAATGCATCGTGGTGCGGCTGTGCTTATGATCTCAAGGGTGACCCCGGTCTTTCCCATTCCTTTCCATTCATGATTTCCAGACGCGCAGACGAACAATCCAATAGGATAGGCAACTGAAGGCTTCCGGGAGGTCTCTCCGGAACCAAACTCGACAGCGACTCTTCCCATCCTATCCATTAAGCGGACGGCAGGCCAAAGGATAAAGTTACTAACAAATTAGTTCCCTCTATGGCCATTGAGGCGCATCAAGGCGCTTTTCGTCGGACCTTGTTGAAGAGACCCAGGTGTTGCTCGAGCAGACCCTCTTCCCTGCATTGCTGGAGGCAGCCCACCACCATCCCGTCTAGATTGGGAGCGAAGCTTGGCTGTAATATATGGTAGGTTTGACAGTGAGGTTATGAGGGGAGCAGGGATCAACAGTGGCATGATCGTGGTAGACAGCAAGTGTCAGGTTGTCTCGCAAAGTGGCAGTAGAACGTTTCCTTGCCTCAGGCCCTCAAGTCGTTTAATTACGTACGGGGTAAGTGTACGGAGTAAGTTTAAGCGGCGGAGGGCCGCGGGGAAGATTATCACGATTTCCGACTTTAACGGCTCGCGGAGGGGTCCTACAGATTTCCTCGCATCTCAGAAACACGTCCAAGTTGCGAGAACAGGAACAAGCCCAAGCGCCCAAGGCCTCGAATCCCTCGAGAAAGACCAACAACCGGCCCGTTCCAGACCGTTACGTACCGCATCTTCATTAGCCCGTTCAAAGCGCAATAAACATTCTCCCCGCTAGCGTCGTCCTTACTACTGATATCCAATACGTTCTAAGCATCTCGTTCCCTGGCCATAGGTACCGACTCTCAGGTATCCTCTGCCAAAGATGTCGATCAAGTATGTGGATGAGCCCCACTTCCTGACTTCAGAACACCTCCAGCTTGTGCCTTGGTCGCGCTTCCATTCGGCGTCGCCGTCACTGGCTTGCTTCAATCACTGAGTGCTGCCGATGCGACGGCCTTTCCGTCATGCGATATGGCTTCATTTGGTTAGCATATCTGACCGATGAAATAGTTGGGTGATGCTCGATGAGCGCAAAGGCTTTGTTCATTTGCCCAACGAGCGATTGCTATACACCAGCCCCCCTCGGACAAGCTTCGCCTTGCAGCCACCCCCTTCATACACTGGCGGAGACTCGCTATCACTGCAAAGCAGTGCCGGTCAAGTCTACCTTACAAACCAGCGGGTAATTCTCTTCTTTTTTCGTTTGTTGCCTGCCCTCTTGGCGAGGAAGTGCCTGTTAACGACAAGTCTCAGGTGGTTTATATTCCCGCTCAACGGTCAAATGAACTAGATTCGTTCTCAGCTCCTCTTCTTAATTTACATGACGCTCACGTCTCCTCTCCTTTCTTTGGACCTAACGCATGGAATGCCGTTGTCCAACCGGTACCTGGTGGTGGGATCGCCCCGTCGCTGATTGCGGTACATTTGAAAGTCACTTTCAAGGAAGGCGGCGCGTTTGATTTCCATAATCAGTTTGAACGGATCAAGGAGCGGCTCCAACAGGCGGTCGAAATATCCCGCGAAAGTGGCCGAGGCGCTGGAGACCTCAACATGGCTGGTGTTCATCTGGAAGAACTCCCCGCTTATTCGGGTCCCCAGAGCTACTCGACTGGTAACGACCATAGTAACCAAGCGGTACATCGCCAGAGTACTTCAGAGACCAATGCCGAGCCTCAGGAGCCACCTCCAGGGTACGAAGAGGTACAGCAACAGAGCGTCGCGAATGAACTCGAAGAAAGATTGCGCCGGGCGAGTTAAGCTGGAAACTACAGCAGGAGAACCACCTAGGTCCAGTGTTGTTCTGTCGGTGTCATGAATTATCTCTATCTTTCATTCTCCCGAAATCTGTGTCTTTGTAATAATGCATTCAGCGGCGAAATGGGCGCGTGTTTGATCTACTGTGCTAATCTTCCATTTCAAATTGTACACCATGTTAAAGATGATAAATATGGAACCAATACATAGCAGAGGGCGTACTACGTATGATGTCTGTTGTTGTGTAGTTATAAGCGGGCATCCCATCAGCCAATCACGTGTGATATAATTGCCATTCCGGCGGCCGGGGTGTTCCGATTTTCCCTGGACGGGAGACGGACACCAAAGCTTCGTTGAAAACCACCAAACCTCATCAAACTCGCTCACCCCCCACCCACCCGTCACCCCAGACCTTCCAGTCTCATCAATTGACCTCCGCTAGACGGTTCAGGATGGGTTTCACCGACTTTTTCTCCGATGTCGTCTCCTCCTGGGGCTTCCCCGAAGCCCACGCTGAGGCTCCCGCCGAGACCACTGAGGACGAGTCTAGTGCCCCCGAGGAGGTGAAGAAGGACGACGCCCCCGCTGAGGAGAGCTCCGAGAAGAGCGAGGATTCTGCTGCTGAGGACACCCCCGAGGAGAGCTCCGAGGAGGAGGAGAAGGGTGAGGAGGCCGAGCCCGAGGCCGAGGAAGAGGAGGAAGAAGAGGAAGAGGAAGAAGAGGAGGAGGAGCCTGAGGACATTAAGCCTAAGATTGAGGAGGGTGAGTGTGCTTGCTTGGAACATCTTCTACTTGCATCCCTTGGGTCGCGCGCTTGACTGGTTTACCGGTCTCCGGATTACCGCTTGGATCGGTGTCGCACATAAGACTTCGCTTTCTATGAGCCATTGCGCCCGACCCAACCGTTTTGCTTAGAATTCAAATTATCGGCAGTGCCTTGCTGACATGTTCCTCTGCAGAATGTGCCAACTCCGCTCAGTGCGCCCCCTACAAGCACCACTATGACGAGTGCGTTGAGCGCGTGACCCAGCAGCAAGAGGATGAGGACTACAAGGGTCCCAAAGAGGACTGCGTTGAGGAGTGTAAGTGCAATCGGTCCGGAGTTGGATTATAGAGACCTCCCCTCGTTCAGTTGTGACTAACTCATACCTCAACTAGTCTTCCACCTCGCCCACTGTGCCACCCAGTGCGCCGCCCCCAAGCTCTGGAAGTCCCTGAAATAAAGAGACAACGCTGAAACGATCCCCGATTCTCGGTTTCTCTACCGGATCAACGAGACCCGCCAAGCAAACCAATGACATGATCCGGAACGCATATCAAATGAAAAAGCCAGCAGTTAGGCACTGCGCATCGAATTGGGATACTGTATCATTTCTTGTCGACTTTTGCGCTTAGAGGATTGAAGGACTATACGAACTTTGTCCTTTAATGTGTTGTGTGTATGTACAGATAGCTGGTCTCCGCCTTTTTATATCAACTTGTGTTTTAGATTGAATACTACTTTTCTCTAGACTTCATATTTCTTCTAGTCTTATCTTCAACTTGGTAGCAGCTCAAAATAGCTCTGCAGGCATTCTAGATGTTTGGATTTTACTAACGCTAATAGCGCCGACAGCGCTTTCTGTGGGATTTTGGAATATCTGGCATAATGTGCAATTCATGATCCTGCCTGCTTGCAGTTCACGTATAACTAACCTGATTATCATAGGCAACATTAGTTGGTGTTATATGAATTCAATCGCGCATCCTCGGGATTGAGAAAGTCATTCATTGATCTGCAAGCTCAACAGACACATACGCCATAACATAACCAAGAAGAATACATGACCGAAACTTAAGACTGTAACTGAACCACATCAGTTCCTGCCCCAGGGAACCTTCAAGCCAAGGCCGAAACTCGACTTGTCGGATTGATCTGTGCATGGACCGGCAACTTCAATGCCAACCTCGCTACGCACGCTCTCGACCCGCTGCGTCTGCATTTCATCCATGTTCATGCCGCGATCGAAATCCAGTCGCCGCCGCCGAACATCACGCCCGAATAATCCAATGCAAATTGGAAACGGTGCAGCCACACAAGCAACCACTGCGGAAAATACGAGAGCGTTGCGCATATTCAGCGGCGGTTTCGCGCCTTCTCCTGCCTTAAGGGCATCCTGGATCAGAATAAACACCGCGCCGAGCAACTGGCCCGCGGTCCAGCAGATCGTGCTTCCGATCTCAGGCGAGAAGGGGTACGTGATCTCCACGAGGTATTCAAGCACAACGGGGAGGAGACCGAACGATGAGGCGCCGAGGATGGCCGTTACGGCGTATGATGGGCCTATGCCTGCTGGGCTGGACGGGGCGAATATAAGCGCGATGTAAGAGATTGCCACGATGGGGACGAGGACGCGGATTGTGCCGAGGTAGTGCTTGTAGCGGTCCGTGAGGGGGGAGAGGATGGCGGAGGAGATGAGGCCGACGACGATGAGGATGCCGCCTGCGATGCCAGCTTCTGTTTCGGAGAAGTTGTATGGTGATAGGATTTGGTTGAGGAGGGATGAGACGCTGTTGAAGAACCCGACGTATATCCCAAAGGGCACGAGCACGAGCCAGAACTCAAGGGTTTGGACGAGCTGCGTGATGGCTGGGAGGAGGGGTGTTTTTGTTGCCGCGGAGGATGCGCTGGGTGGTGTTGGTGGTTTCGAAGGGATGAAGAAGGATGGAATGGATGCGAATGTTGCCTATTGTTTTGTTATTGTTGGACTCCGTTCTTTTGTGGGTTTGGCAATGCTCACCATGATCGAGATGTATAGAACCATGTCTGGGATCTCGTGCGACTCGCTCGCCCAGAACGAGTTGATCAACTGGCCCAGCGCAGCGCCCAGTGGATTAGCCAAGGTGGCCACAGCCGTTGCGCTCGTTCGTCCATAGTCTGAGAACCAGAGGTCGCTATACCTGGTTGGAGCACTGAGACAGAACGGTTGGGCCAGGCCGATTAAGATCTGGCCGAACATGGTGACGCCGAAGATGCCCCCATTCGCTTTGGCCCCTGCATAACGGATCCAGTTCCCAACAAGGAGAAGGGACGAGGTGACGATTATGGCTGGCTTGGGGCCGCCTTTGTTGAGAGTAACTATGACAATCCTAGATAGACAGACATGATTAGCGCGTGCGCATGATAAGAGCAGCACGAGGGTACTTACGGACTCGCAACACAGAAGGCAAATAAATAGCCCGTGCTCAGCCAGTTGATAGCGCTTTCTGAGACAGCAAAATACTCCGCAGCAGTACTCGACACGGCGGAAAACGTCAACCACTGCGGGGACTAGTTAGTGGCGTGTCTATACAACCCCTCCCGTTGGAGTCCAATGCGGGCAACATACATCCCAACTGACGATAATGTTCAGCAAGACAAGCTGCGCTAAGCCCCAGAACCGTCGCTTGTAGACCCTATAGCCAGGACCTGATGGTGGGAGCTCGACGGTGCTTTGGTGCTCATCAGACCCCATCTTGCCGTGGTGATACCGGTATGGATGGGGGAGTTAGTTGAAGAACGGATGTAACTGTGCCAGCCACGGGCCTCGATGAGTTATATCACATTTTGGACCCCGGCAGGTGATAAGAGCTAGACTAGGGTCTGTTCTGCCATGAGACCAATTTTTATCTTAATCCGAGGTTGGCTGTGTTTCACGTTTGATCAAATGTTCGTCACGGTTCGTGGGCTTCTCCGCATTGACATTCCTCCGGGGCCCCTTCTCATTAAATTCCCCAGCTTATTTACTAGCCTTGTGGGGATGGAGAAGCTTGAAGTATATCAGAGTTGAATAGTCTACAAATGCGCAAGAATATTCCGCAGCAAGGCATGGCCCCCACGATCTTGTTGTCAGGGGTAGTTCCTCGACCAACCCATCAACATTCGTGGGCCATGCATTTTGCCGACAATGCCTGTCCTGGTTATAATACCCAGCTAATATGAAAGACAAAGTACGTCAGTCGGCCCTTGTCGTCTATCGACTGTCGAGTCGTCGAAGAAAGGCGAAATGTAGAGAATCCGATTGATCCCTTTCTTTGTGCCTGAACAGGCTTGGCCAGCCGCCTTTGGACACTGCAGATCTTCTCGTGACTGGCGCCAATCTATCTCCTAATTCCTTTAACTCAGCTTAGCCTTGCGACTGCCTCGCTTCCAGCATTTCGTAGCCCTTTTTCGGATTTGTGCTCTTGTCTTCTATATACCTCATCCACTTGTTACACTCTTTTGCCATCCGCTGCCTTGCTGTACCGTCGTCGGGCGAGTCGAACCCCCGTTCCCCTGGTGGTAGACCGGAGGCTTCCAGAATAATGTATACGGCCTGCTAGACCGGGTCTAACGCTCCTCTAACGAACGATTTCACGACATTCCATCATTTCGCTACGATGAACGGCCTCGATTTTCGGTCAAGTCAGTCGTCTTATGGAGACCCGAGGCATTTCTCGGCCGCCTCGTACGGTGCCCCCCAGCCGCCGCCAACCAAGGTTCTCCTGGACGGCTACCGTGAAGGGCTTGGTCCCCAGAATGCAGAGAACTCGCTTTACAGTCCGGTATATACATCACACCGCATAATTCTTCAAGAAAGCAGCTGATTTCAAGCGCTTGTTTCTAGGTTAATCCGACGTCGCATCCACCTCGATCCGTCCCACCCAGCACAAATGACCCAGTCGCCATGTATCTACTCACGGAAACCGCCATGGGAGACAGCATGAACTATGAGATTCTGTCGGTCGAGGAGGTGGAGGGCCTGAAGAAGGAGCTCCGAGTCCTGTCCAACCGGACGAATGCCGCTAAACGGAAACTGGCCCTGGAATTAAAACTTCGCGACGCTGCCATGTCGCTAAGCCGACTGCATCATAATGAGGACTACGATATCGATGAGTTAGGACGGAACGAGCCGGTTTCCAACAAGACGAATGAGGAGCTAGCACTAAGCAATCGCAAGTGCGAGGAGCTGTCAATGGACATCTGGTACTCTGAGCGTAAAGTGCAAGAGCTACAGAAGAGATTGCTGGAGCACACTGCCGGTGTTTTACAATTGACACACAAGGGGTTGAAGAAGTCTTCGAGAAACGGGATTCCGCACACACCTGAAAGCCTCTCCAGCAACAATACAGTGGACGAATTCGATGACCGAAGCCTATACAAAACGTCCGGCCCTTTGGATGAGCCAACAAACCATGAGACGAGGGCGCCGATACCTGAGGCCATAGCGCATGGTAACATCCAAGAGACAGAGAGAAAATTGGAGTCGTTGAGCAGCAGATTACGGGGTATAATATTGCAATCGGATCCAGACAGCGAATTCGACCAGCTTCCCCAGTCCTCTGGCAATGGCGACCTGTCTGATCCTTCGGCCATGGTGGATGCTCACCTGAGATACATTGAAAACGGGATCAGTGTACTCAGTTCTCAGCCTAGATCAGAAATGCCTGACCAGGGTCTGGACCGCGTTAGTGAACAGCAATTAGTAGAAATGGGCCAGCAGTTGCTCAGCATCATGGAAAACCCCGGGTTACCGCGAGCTCAAACGTTACCTCCAGTCCCTGACCCATCTGACAGCGATCTTGCGGAGCATCTTACGTTCATTAGCGTCGGGATCACCGGCCTAGAGAGTCGAGTTGAGAAACTACTGGAGCAAAAGAGCATTCTCACAACCCAAATCCAGCAGCAGCGCGAGCTGAACACCAAGTCAGATGCAGAAAGGGACGCCAAGATTGCCGATTTGATTGAACAGCTTGCTCACCTTCGTAAAGAACTTGAATTGGCTGAGCGAGAAGGTCAACAGTCGAAAGAAGACTACGATCTGACAGTGAAGGAGCTTGATGGTTTGCGACGAGAGCTTTCGGAGTCCCGGGAGACGCAGAGCACCAGAGATCTTGGTGGTGACTCTAAGAATGAAGCCCAAGAGCTTGCGGCAGCTGAGATTGCCCGTCTACAGAGTATCATTTCAGAGGTCCAACAAGAAAAGGATGAGCATCACGAAGCTCATGGCCGTGCAGAGGCCGAAGTTGGGCGACTCCAAGCCGTTATTCAGGTCCTCCAGCAAGAAAAGGAAGAGCGTGATGAAGCTCATGGCCGAGCGGAAAGCGAAATAGGACGCCTTCAAGTTGTCATCCAAGAGGCCCAACAAGAGAAAGATGAACATTATGAAGCCCAGGGGCGCGCTGAAGCCGAAATCGAACGTCTCGAAACTGTAATCCACGGAATTCAACAAAAGAGGGATGAACATCATGAAGCCCACGGGCGTGCGGAAGCAGAAGTTACACGCCTTGGAGTTATCATCCAGACAATTGAACAAGAGAAGAATGACCATCATGAAGCCCTTGGCCGTGCAGAAGCCGAGGTTTCACGCCTTCAAGATATCCTCCGGAAGATTGAACAAGAGAAGAATAGTCATCATGAAGCCGATGAGCGTGCCGATGCCGAAATTGCGCGCCTTCAGGGTATCATCGAAGAGATTCAACACGAAAA
This sequence comes from Aspergillus incahuasiensis, assembly GCA_003719405.1. Taxonomy (NCBI): domain Eukaryota; kingdom Fungi; phylum Ascomycota; class Eurotiomycetes; order Eurotiales; family Aspergillaceae; genus Aspergillus; species Aspergillus incahuasiensis. The sequence continues at coordinate 4,005 of RHLP01000126.1, read as the reverse complement.
GAATGAGCACCACGAAGCTCGGGTCCGTGTTGAGGATGAAGTTGCTCGCTTACAGGTTATCGTTGGCCAACACCAGGATTCTGCGGAGTCGCGCGAAAGCGCTGAGCAACAGGTCGCACAACTGGAGGAGACCATCCACCAAATCCGCAATGACGCAGACGCTCGGGTTAAGGAAGCAATAGATATGCGTGCCCAAGCAGACGCAGAAGTTGCCCGACTGGAGGAATCAATGAAGGAAATACGCGAGAAACTGGAGTCTCAACTCAGTGAAGCATCCCAAGCGCGCAGTAACGCGGAAGAGAATGCATCGCGTTTACAAAAAGAGTTGACTGATCTGGAAGGCGATGTCGTGAGGGCCCAAACAGAACTCACCATGGTCAAAGCAGAGCTTGACGGTGCTTATGGGACACGTGCGCAGCGGGCCGCCGAAGCCGCCGCCGACCCTGCCCTGTTCTACGAGCTTGACGAATTGAAGGCTCGAAACTTCGAGATGGCCGAGGAACTCGCAGCCCTCAAGGCTGGAAGGCCCGTAAGTGGCGATGTTCATAACCGCGTTGAAACACTCGAGAAAGAGTTGCGTGAAACCGTTGATGATTACGAGGTCATGACCAAAGCAAGCATCGAGTTTGAGAAAGAGCGCGAGAGGTTCGAGGGCATGATTGACAACCTCCGTGATCGATGTGAACAGCTGGAGACTCAGCTCAACGAAGAACGGATTAGCTGGATGGGCTCAAACAACAGTGCTTCGTCGATGGGACGGGATGGACCTTACGAAACAACATCCACGATGGTGCTGAAGAACGAATTCAAGAAGATGATGCGGGATACCCGCGCTGAAAACATGAAGATACTTAGGGTGAGCGATCTTTGCTTTCTGATATATCTTGTTGAAACTAGACTGACTGGAAAACAGGCTGAGCAGGAAGAGCGTAAAAAACTCGAAGCCATATTACGGAATCTCAAACGAGAGCAGACAAATCTAAGCGGCAAATCGAGCCTCAGCCAGAATGTAACGGCGTCATGATCAACATATTCCCCCTTCTCTATACCTTTCTCTCTTCGCCTTTCCCTTTCCCATTCCCTTTTTCCTCTACTATTATCATACGGGCCTCATCGAGAGCCCATTAACCGCTTCCAAACAATCCCCAGCACCCCAGCTTCTACCAAGTTGACTTCGCTCACTGACACAGTAGAGCGATGTCCGTCAAAATGACTGGTTCTGGCAGGCCTCGTCTGGGGTAATGGCACGGTGATTATGCTACCATTCTTCGCACATATTAATGTTTTTTTTATTAATCAGCCTCACCCATGGGCACGAGGTCTTTCCATCTCGGTCTCCATACTTCCGAGTCTGCACATATCACGCTTGATAAATATGTATTATAGAGTTCGATCTGTCACGGCTGGCTATCAGCGTTCAAATGTATATTCTCTTTACTGCCTTTGTTTTGCCTAAAGGTTTCTGTGCTTACATACCAGGTCCGTTGGGAAAGCGCGATGGAAGACGTCCTATACTGTCGGATCTCCAGGCAGTAAACCGACAACAACCCCAAATTCCTCTCTAGCTCTACGATATCGTCCGATTTATTGCTTTATCTCTCCATGCGGAATGAGTCTCACGACAATTCTTGCTTGATTTTAGAATGGCCGCGCCTGGGAAATCCCCTCCCCTGGGGGAAGAAGACCAACGACACCCCATTGCCGCTACAATGTTCCCCCCGAAAAGCGATTCGCCCGCTGCACGTTCAGTCTCAACATTCTTAGAGTCCAGCAACGGAGGCTCAATATACAACGCACTTAGGGCAACCTCCGACGATGAAAGCGTAACAACGCGCGGGGACCGCTGTGACAACAGCCCGCTCGGGCGCGTGGACATCAGAATGGCTGCTAATATAGCTACATTCCATTCTGTCGAGTGGGAACAGGGCGGCACAAATGGAGGCTCGGCGCCCGATCGTCCTATAAGCAATCCAGACGAGATTAGCAGGCCTCTCCCTGCACATTTGTTGCCTGACAGACTACGAACTGCGGGCGACGAAGTGAAACCATGGTCCTTGCCAGACCACCTATCAGATTTCCAGCAAGACAGCCGATCCAGTCTGCCGAATGATTCCAGCGTGGCCGCCGATACTCCAGCAAGCGTGGCTACATCGTCCTCAAAATGGCCGACCAATGTCCCATCGCCCGTGAGCCCTACACTTCCGGAATATCCGCCACCTACTAGGGCACCCACGCCTCCAGGCGTTCCAACATTTGGTACTGAGGAAGCTAGGACATATGACTTTCGCTTTGGGGCTGAGCACCCCGTCGCGAACCGTAATGAGTCGTTGCTACGCAGACTCTTTTCACGGTCCCCTGCGGCTCAAACACCTTCCCCGGCTAATCAACAGCCACGTACCAGGATTTTTGCGGAAGATGGTACAGCTGTCTTGGGAAGCTTTCCGCAGCGGCAAAGTGGACATGGTACAAATACATTGAAAGGACCAGATGATCATCCATACCACCAAGGAAATCTACCTCTCGCACAATGTGACGGACCAATCCCTGAGACAAACGATGCAGTACCTGAAGGGCCGAACCCTGCCAGTTCTCCGCCCTCAGATGATCAAAGTGCGAGAGATGCAGAAGACGAAGCCACTCTACGCTGGCTACAGGAGAATCAGCCCAGGCCGCAAGCCCCTGGACCTTCAGTACCAACCGGTGACTTGCCGAATACCACAGGCCCCCCTAATACAAGGGTAGAGTCGTACCAAACATGTGCTTCTCGAGTACCAGAAACCACATGGCGGCGCATCGTACAGGGATTTTCAAATATTTCCGAGTCGATTTATCTTGCGCCGACACAGTCACAATCTGTTGCACGCCTTAACCCGCGAGACACGGAAATTCCTTCAAGGAACGAACAGGGCAGCGCCCCGCCAGATCTGTGGAAGACCATTAAGAAACGAGCAAAGTCTACACTTTGCTGCTGCCGTCGCGAGTCGGAGGAACCGGCGCATTGCAACCCATCAAACGCGGTAAATCCGAACATGACGATGAACACAACTACACAAGATACATTTGTTACAGCGCGCGGCCAGAATTCGAACGAGTCTCAGCAGCATGTGCCCCCTGCTGCCCCTGAAGGTCCTTCTGATTCATGAACATGCATATTGCTTGTTTTGGCAAGCCGGGGTCTGCCTGTTGGAAATGCGTGACAGCCTTATCATTAACTACTCTTACTAGCAAGGGCGCAATTGGCTACAACGAGGTCGAATGGGGACTTTGTACTTGAAGGAATGTTAGACCAGAACTTTGGCTTCTTAGTCACTCCATTGCTATAATATCTGCCATCGAACGAGACAATCCTTTTCTACGCTTAGTTTATAGCTTGTAATTTTTTGTGGCATGATCAATCAATGTCAAAGTTAGCTGGATCCGTCTCGTAGGACAGATGGGCAATAATATGACTCCATATCCAATGCATAAGTACAAAACGACAGATTCAGATGTATGGAGACCAAAGCACGTGAAAGCTCCGCCAGGAAAGATCATCGCAGACATTAACGGCCAATTTTAGCAGAAGATACAAGGCCACATAAACAGAAGATCCACAGTCCTAAACAGAAACAGCGAGAAGACAGAGTAAAATGGGCGTGAGGCCAGATAGCCCAGGAAAAACGTTGCAAGTATAAGATGATTAGTATTATCCCAGGTTAGTCTGCTCAGAAAAAAAAAAGGATATATATCAAAGCAACCATGCACGCCATGCTATAGCTATAACCCCGTGAAAAATTGACATGCCTCGTCGAGGTCCTCGTCATTACCAACAAAATCCCACCCCACAATGCGGGGGTCCTGGCTTGCACAAATAATTTTGCGGGCGTCGAATTGGATCTTGAAGATCCGGCTTGTTGGCGTAGCCGCCTGGGCGAGAAGCCGCGCGCGCGGGTGTGTGTAGTAGTTGGCAGCTGCGAGGAGGTTCGTTAGCGGTGGGCCCGGGGGTGGGGTGTGCCGGTTTGGAGG